>RJWM01045857.1:0-12451 GCA_004363535.1 Dasyprocta punctata
AACCACAGCACAACTGTATGTTTTTCCAAAACGTTCTAAGAATTCTGAAAAAATGAAAATGCCGATTCTGTCTGGCATCTGCAAACATTTCATTTTTACTGAAACTTGGGATGAAAAGGAATGCGTAACTTGGCATTTGCTCCAAGGCATAGAGTACAATTACAGTTTCCCAAAGTGCCCAAATATTGCAGCCATTAAACTTGAGAGTTAATTAGCCAGGCGCAGGGTAAGTGCTACAGAAACACAAAGGCAGATTTAGACGTTTTCGCATGTTGCTTGATAAAACAAAGTTGTTTTTAAAGAGATCTTACATCTGGGAAAGCTAATGAAGTTCTGCTTCTTTTGCAAAGATGAACTTCTATCCTGAAGCAGAAAAAGGTGTCCAGTTCATTTCAAAATCAACACAGGTCATTGTATCTCAGGATTTGGTGTCACTGAGAAATGCTTTTTAAGTTTCTGCTTTGTTACAACCTTATGTTTTCTTGATTTTTGTAAGAAATGTCCTAAGTTATAACCACAACCTAAGACTACAAAACTCTTTTGAAATGCATAATTTCAGGAAAAATATGGACAATTCTCAGACTAGTAGCAATTCTCTGAGACCTCCAGAGACATTATACAGAGGCCAATGTTGAGTGAGCAATAATTTTTTTAAATCTCATGATTTGTGCACTAAAAGGAATCAGGACTGGGAGGGCTGGAAGAAAGTTTCCAGGTCTTTTAACTTTGGTTCCAACGCCGCACAGACACACAAAGATAGGGCCCGAAACCATGGGGTGACAGCAGCGGAAATCTGCCTACTGCCTGTTTGCCACCTTGAGGTAACTGTTCAGCACCCGACTGCTTCCTGGCTCTGTTACTGACTAGTGCTGCCGCCAGGCAGGGTCGTCACCACCCTGTGCCTGAGTTTCTCATCTCAAAGAGGCGTTCATAAGACTTGGCACCTCCCAGCGCTGGATCAGAGGTGCAGGAGTGGCCTGTGTTACATGAACCGCAGGGCACACAAGGGCTCCCACCACCCAGCTCCGAGACGCAGCGGCAGCGCAGAGGAGTCCGCCACGTCGGCGTCAGAACGCGAACCAGTGCAGACACTCTGGAGTCAGGACGGAGACTCCCGAGAACTAAAACCAGGAGCTCCATCTGACCCAGCTACTCCCCTTCTAGGTATGTCCCCCAAAGAGCTAAAGACATCATCTCCCAGCACACCCATGTTTATAGCAGCACAACTCATAATAGCTAAACCTTGGAAGCAGCCTGTATGTCCATCAACAGATGAATGGATAAAGAAAAGACGGTATTTAGACACAGTGGAGTACTACTCTGCCATCGAGAAAGATAAACCTGAGTCATTTGTAGGAAAATGGATGCTCCTTGAGACCACAATGTTAAGTGAAATAAATCAGACACACAACGTGAAATATCGCATGGCTTCTCTTGTATGGGAAACCCAGAGTATAAAAACAAAGCAAAACAAAAGATAACAGGAAGCAGGGAGATAGATCTTTCTCAAATGGGAAAGGGACCAAGAAAGGAAGTGGGGAGGGAGAGGGATGAAAAAAGGAGCCCCGATTTGCGATGCACGCGCCCCAGCTGCACGTGAGGAAGGTACACAGTATGGACTGTAAACATGCACTAAGAACAGATTTTTTCTAAATGTGAAAGTAGCCACAGCTGCCATGGGAGAACGCGGGAGGGTCCTGGGGAAGATGAAGAGAAATCACCCAAAATGACCGAGGTAGACACGCTGCAGCCAGCCACACGGTAACACCCAGACTGTGACGGCTGGACGTGGCCTCGAGGCTACAGCGACAAGTGCTTTGTTTGCACTGTGGCTTAGCTGTCTCTAGGTGATTCATTACATTTACTTTTTGGACTGAAGACCCACTGACATGTTCAAAATCACCTGCACTACCAGGAAAGCAGAGTTCGATTGGAAGCAGGGAACTATTAGTGTTCAGCGAGTCAGGTATCCTCCACGCATCTTAAAAGCGGTCAGGACAGGTTTGGGGGCAATACAAACCAGTAGGCTACTGGTGGGAGACTAAGTACAACCACTTTGTAAACAAAATGAAAACATGCCCAACAATGTTGAAAATACAGAGGCCCAAGGATTGCACTGCTGAGTATATCATCTAGATTCAGGATTCTTGCACATTTACATCTACATTGTCATGCAAAAAAAAACCTAGATATAGTCTACAAAGGAATACTATACAACAGTGAAAATGGCAATAGTGATGCACTGTACCATTAATCAGCACAATCAAATGTCAGGAGCACAGTCACAGAGAAAACAACTCACAAAACCACCCACGTGCAGACCAACTATGAAAAAGAGTAAGGGAATGGTAAACACAAAAATCAGGTCAGAGAATAATCCAGACAGTACTACCAAGCTCTTCCTTAAATTCAGTGGCAAGTGCAAACGTGTTAGTTTTAGGATTCTTTAAACTGTGCATTGAATTTACAGTTATTTGCAGGTATGATCTATTTTTTTTTAATTTAATACAGCAATACCTCACTCAGTTCACAAACACATCTATTCAGAAACAATTCAGTTTGCAAACAGAAGCGTTTGACAAAATTTTGCTTCGATTCATGAACTCCGCATCAGGCAACACTGAACCTTGTGGGAAAATCTGATTCGGTTCGCGACCAATTCGATGTGTGGCCAGAATCACAGGATGAATTGAGTTCGTGAACTGAGGTACTGCCATAAATAGAAAAAAATCAGTTGCTTTATTCATGGCTGAAAGCCATGGCATCATTGATAAGACAGTAGTAACCATGTAAGGCAAACGAGAGGACAGAGAAACTGAGATGACCTGAGAGCCCAGCTGGAGAGACTTCAGACGCAATCTCAGGGAAAAAAAAAAAAGGCGCCAGAAGCTGTGCGGTCCGGGGGCAGCAGGTGGCCCCTGGCTGGCAGGACAACTTCCTAGAAAGGGCTGGCGTTGGACTCCTGCTGTAAGGTCAGGCAATGCATTTGAATAAAAGGCAGGAAAGCAAGACTTTGAAGGAAGTCGGCAGAGGGGTGCTGGACATGTGGGAGAAACAGCAACGGCACAGCGTGGCTCTTTGTCCTAACTGCATCTCCAGAGACAGAGGCTCCCCGGAGCCGTTCCCACGTGTGAGGTTCGGTGGAGACCCGGTGGCACCCCGTGAATCCCCTCTGAAATCCCCCAGCCCCAGTTCCCATGGCAGACTGTCCAAAACGCCTGACCCGCATGCTTTTTCATGGCTTAATGTGACCTGAAGAGAATGCTGAAAGTGGGGCTTCTTCTGCTTCTCCAAATTTTCTTAGGAAATCAGAGAGTCCTGAACATTGGCTTATTCCAAAAGTGAAAGGGGAAGTTCCAACTTTTCCGTCTATTTTTACTGGAACATGCATCAGCTACATGAACACAGGGCAAATGTCAAGAAAGTTTTACAGCCGACTGCAGGCAGTGTGTGCCTTCTCAGAAACACTGCTAATAGCAGCCACTGTCAGAATGAACGGCATTCGTCCCGGAGATGATGAGCCCTGGCTCCCTGCGCCACAGCTGCTAGTTCTCTCCATTTGCTCAGGAGCCCAAATTGGGCCCAAAATCAAGCTTATCTCCTTAATTCTGCCCCAAGCACCATGATTTCCCGGGCCCATTGTTGCCCTTTTGCCCTCCTGAGAGGTGCTCGAAGTTAAAGCGAGCTCACTGTTGGCATTCAACCTGTTCTATTAGACAAAGTTTCACTGAGAACGAAAGTAAGCAAACAAAAAACTCAAACACATACAAAATAGCTTCAATCATGGATAAAGATGAGGCTTTCAAATATGACGAAGTGGAGAAAAAGAATTTCTTTTCATATTTGAAAAACTCCAACCTGAACTCTTCTACTTCAGAAACAATGCTAGTAAAGGTAAAGTTTTACAGTGAACTTAAAATAACAGCTTCAAGAATAACCAACACTATTTCATAGCACACTTATCAAATGCAACGTTGAACATGCAACTGTCTCTGTGTCCGCCTATTAGTTCTGACTCCAACTCTGGCAATGTCAAAGTCTCAACCTTGATTTTCTCTTCTGACCTGCCTAGCTACTGAGTGTTTGTGATGAAAAAATAGACTGTTCTACAAGTAAATTCAAAACTTTGGAAGGTCCTGATCAGAGTTATTATAAGCTGTTGAAAAGATCTTACACCAGAAAAGCTCTGGGTTTGCTTCCCATTTACCACGCTTGCCACTGGCAAGCAACAGTCAAGGTTAGGTCCACATCTTTGCTCTTAGCATCCTGAGTGCATCACAAGTGGCATGTGCTAGGTGTCCCCCCCCCACCAGCCAGTGTCCTTCTTAACCCTGGGTCACTGGGTGGGGCACAGACAGACTCTTCCTCCGTCAGATGAAAATGCTAATATTTGACATGAGCAGAAACAAAATCAACAAAATCCCAGAGTGCTAAAGGGCAGGTCACATTCCAAACTTTCTAAAGAAGGCTCAGAGAAGGTAGAGAAATGCTGTTCTAGTATCAGGAGGAAATGCAAATCCTTTCAGGCTGCCTCACGGGAGAGGGGGAGAGGGGAATGTCCTCTTGATAATGTAGTTCTCAGAGTATGTGTAGGTCACCCTAATAATCTCATGTTTTCTATCAAATAACATGCAATGCATATCTCCAAACTGATATAAATAGGCAGCACAAAGCTCCACAATAGCCAAACATTTGTTCACGCCAAGTTATTTTACTAAAATCCAAGTTGCTGCTTTAATTAAAGCCCTTTCCATTGTCCTAACCTTTTTCAGTCCTCTAATTTAAGAAAATAAAAGACTGCTTTCATTGACTGGAGGAAGGATGGTCATTGTTAAATGCATAGGTTAGAATAAAAGGACATTAAAAAAATAATCACATAAAGGTGATAATTACCAACCCAGGAGTACAATTTACAATGAACCAAATCATCTTGGGGACCATTTCAATGGTTCGCTGGGTCATAGCTGAAGCAAACCTCATACAGACAAATTTGATACACCAATATTTGGGTATTAGCACATCAACTTGTTCTGCAATGTTTGTGCCCTGCTGTTACAGGCAGCTGAGTTACTTAGAAATATAGACAATCAGACAGGGCTGGGCCCTCGAAGAAGTCAGTGCAGAAGACCAGATATCTTGCAATGCTGAAGGAGACAGACACCTCCTACTGTGGGCCAGACCTTAAGATAAAAGGCAAAACAAATGCAACCACACCCTAAATATAAATACAGGGATTGATATGCTCAATAGGTATGGATTGGGCTGGGGATATAGCTCAGTGGCACAGCGCCTGCCTCGAAAGCACAAGGTCCTAAATTTGATTCCTATACCAAAAAAAAAAAAAAAAAAAGGTATAGATCACCTTGAAGAAGCCAGGAGTCATCATCCCAACCCCCTAGAGGAAGAGTCACTGCTCTCTGAGCATGCCCAAGGTGATGTGCTTCCCCATTTGTCCCTGATTTGGTCAATCTTACCTAACAATTAGTCTTATTGGTAGATCATAGTTCTGTCCCACCTCATGCCCACAGTTCCCATTTTCCCATCTTGGACCCGTCTCACCTCGTGGGTTTGCTCTACAAAAGTCCCTAGAAAAGACAGTCTTTGGCAACTCACTCAGGACCCCTTCTGTCTCTCTCCTAGAAAAAAGCTTTCTTTCTCTTAATAATTATATTCTGCTCTTAATCTCCATTGTTCCTAAAATTCATTCTTCGATTTTAGAGAACACGAACTCGTACCAGACCTCTAGTTGGTTCCGAGTTTCATTCCCCTATATCACTGCCAAATATAAATACTTCAAACCCCCGCGACGTTCTCCTCCCTCTGCTAGGGTCTGATGCAGGATCATCTAAACATAGCTGCTGGAGGGCAGCCAGCTCTCCCAGGCATGGTGAAGGGCGCTTCTAAGCGGCAGAAACTGGTCTAAAGGGACAGCACAGCCAAGTCGGCCTCCTAGTATGGAAGACAGAGGCTCAGATTCCCTATAGCACGTCTTGCAGTAACATGCAGACAGCATTCTCAACTCATGCTTTATGCCCATTAGGCAAGGATCATCATTCTAAACAAAAGAAGCATTTCATTTTCCACTTGTGGTCACAGCAAATGATAGCCCAAGACAACGATTTTCAGACAGTCCTATGATGGTCTGGAATGACAGTTCTCAAACTTGAACGTGCGGCAGAATTACCTAGAGACACAGCCACCACCAGTTTGGCTATTAGATCTCCCACCCTGTCCAAGGACAGCACTCTAGAGAAGTGTCCGCTCTTTGACATCATGCTATAAACTCTCTCCTTTTCCCTGCAATATTTTCCCCCCACTACTGGTTCATCTACATAAACACGTTTTTATTTCAACTACTGTTTTTTCAAATTCTTTCTTCCCCTACTAAAATCCTGTCTTCCTCCTCACCCTACCTACAAAACCCCTCCCGAAACGGCCTACCTTTACCTTCTCTAACTCCTCCATTCGTTCCCTCCTGAAGGTCAGTCCAATTCTCATCCTCACCATTTAACTGAAACTCGTCTCGAAAGTAATCTCCACATGGGTCAAACCAACCATCTTGAATCCTCAGTCCTTATCTTATTTTCTATCGGTGTGACTCAATCTGGCTGTCATCTGACTTGGTTTACCCATCCTTTCTGCCTGAAGCACAGCCTTCACTTGTCTTCTCTAGCATGTGCCTCCCCTGGTTTTCCTTCCACTTCTTGGCTCTTACGGGCCGGCGTATGTCTCCAGATAGGATACGTTGAAATCTTGATGCCCACAAGTTAAGGTGAGGTCACTGGGTGGACCTAGTATGGCTAGTGTTCTTACAAAACAGGATAAATTAGGACACAGTTTGGCAAGAACGGAAGACAACATAAATACAGAAAGATGGTGAATGATTAGAATGAAGCACTTACAAGCCCAGAATACCAACTACTGCCAGAGAGATGAGGGTGGGTTCTTCCTGGAGCCTGAGAGAAAGTGTGGGCCTGTGATGCTGTGACTTCAGATGTCCCGTCTCCAGGACTGTGACACAACACATTCCACTCCTGGTTCTTCATTAACTACAGTAGCCCAGGAAACTAAGACACTAGCTAATCCCCCTTACCACCTCTGGGTGGCTTCTTGTCTCCCTGACCTCAGAAGGGCTTAGGGCTCAGCCCCTGCACCCCTCTAGTCTTCTACACACACCCACACCTCACTGATCTCAGCCACTCTCTTTAAAATGCCACCTTAGTGCTCACGACGCTAGCACAGACCTGCGTCTGTACCTACGAGCATCTCTCTTCTTTGAGGTCTAGCAAACATCTCACATCCAGCAAGTCCCAAATCAAATTCCTAGGTGCACCCCCAGAAAATGTCTGCCTCCTCCAATCTCTCCTATTTCAGAGAATCTCTACTTATCGACAAACTCTTCAAACAAAAAACCAGAGCGATACTGGAGTCATCTTACACATCCAAGGACAGATCCTGGTAGCTCCGCCTCCAAAGTACACTCCCAGTCGCTCTCCCTCCTACTCGCAGATGCAAACCCACCCTTTCTCCCTGGATGGTTCTCCACAGGGTTAGCTCATCCTCTGATGGGTCCCTGCTTCACCTCACCCCAATATCCTCTGTCCAACAAGGCAACCCGGCAGAAATAGTTTGAATGTAAGTTACATATACCATTATTCATTTCCCCAGTCAGAGGAAAAGCTAAAATTCTTCAAATCTCTCCAAAGACCCTTCCCTAGCTTTGCCTCCTCCTCCCGCACCCCTGCTCTGTGGTCTGTACACCCATTCAGAGTTCTCCTTACTTTCCCCAAGACACCACTGTGCACTGGCAGCCCCCTGCTGTACCCACTCTTCCCTCCAGCGCTGCACAGCTCACCCCTGACTTCCATCAGGTCTCGGTTCACATGTCCCCTCATTAGAGGGAGGACTGCAGCTATCCGAGCTGAATGAACCAGTGCCAGCGCTCCACCTGACATTCTCCTACTCTGCCTTATTGCTTTTGAGGCAAACATTGCCCTGTGACAGGCTGGCTATCTACCTTTAATCCTTCTCTCTCTCCACCAGAATAAGTTCCACTTATTATAAGACACAGCTCTGCCCTGATCTTCATTGTGCCTTCTGCTTTGAAAGTACCTGACACCTTTTGAATGAATAAGTAAGCCACCTGGAAGTTCCTAAAACAGAGTGAAATCTGCTTTGCATATGAACAGCACTGTCTCAGGTTCATCTCTCTACACTTCTCCGAAGTCAGGGCAAGCACAATTCCATCTCAGTATTACAAATAGCATGGCCTTACAGGAGCATTCAGAGAGCCTGGGAAGAATTAAAAAGAAAAAAAAAAAGTATGCTCGAAAGTTCTTCCTTCCAAGGCTGCTTTGCCCCCGGAGACAGCGAGGGCCTCCTCAGCCTTCACCTGAATCAGGAGACCTCTGGCACGAGTTTTCCTCCTGCAGTGGTCGGACTTGGATCCATGGCGTCCCCACAGCTCAGCGCTCCTCGAGAGCACGGCTGCACTGACCTTAAGGTGAGCTGCACTGTGAGCTCCTAACTGTATGATTCATGTGTCTGCTCCCACGGGATGAAACCAGCATCCTGAAATTTACTTTCTTCCTTCCCAATATGCAAAATGTAAGCCCGATGAAAAGAGCGGTGATGTAAACTAGAATATTCAAGCAGGCAGTGATGAAGATTCCAGTGGTGTCCCATGTAGACACAGCAGCTGCAGAGTTTTCGGGGTTTAATTTTATCACACAGACTCTATTTTATGTGCCAAGCTTTTCTCTTTGGGGTTTCAGCAGGTGCAATGGGGCAAGACAATACAGCTAAATTCTCAGCTACTGAGCTACGAAAACTCCTGGGGAGACAGCAGCAGAAGTTGGGAAAAGGGCAAAGAAGGAGAAGGCAGTAAGACAGAAAAGAGGAGATTTCAAAGGAAATCTTTGCACGCCTGCCTAGGAATGCTGTTAGGAACTGGGTTCTGTCTGCTTTCCTATCTGAAGGATTCCGAGTGGGATCAGTTCTTTTGAGTTCCCTACCACCCTGTTACTGCTACATCCTAACAGCCTTAGGGCTTGACGTGGGGTCTTTGAAAGGCATCAGCGCTGTGACATCAATTTTTAAAAATGTAAGCATTTGGGTCTAGAGAACAGAAAAGGAAATGAGAGGCTGAGTGATAGGCAACAAGATAAATCTAGAACAGAGAATTTTGCTGTGAAGGAGACATGCAGGTAGAAGTTGAATACATAAAAGATAAAGCAATAGAAATAAAGGTTGCAAAGGAGTAGGGGGGGGAAGGTCTATGAGGCGCAGGGTGGCATCGGCCTGGGGCTGCCTGCGATATCACCTCGAATCTCGGCCGCCCTGGGGGGTGAGAAACTATGCAGCAAAACCCCCAGCATTTGAAAGGGACTCTGCCCCACACACCACACTTCCTGTGTCACCCTGCCCCGCCCTCCTCGGAGGTCCTGTGTACACTGTCACACCCGGGCCATAGCTCCATGGCCACGCGTGCCCAGAACATGGGGCCGCCTCTCCTGTCTGACACGGGAACTAAGTTCTCAATGAATGCGAAATCACTACTAGCTATTGGGGATCTAATATTTTAGGTCCGTGAGAGAATAACATTGTTGGGGCACAATTATAATGTAGGAACACATTTATAAGATAGCAAACTTATAGATATTTCAAGATCAATTAAAAGTCTCTGACCAAGTTTCTGTTCTGCTGAATTCAATGGACCTTGACAGTGCCCACAGCCCAGCTGCAGACCTCTGATGAGCACTAAGTCAGTGACTGTCTATACCTTAGGCCCCCTGGGCTAATTCAAAGGCCCCTCCCCAGAACGTTCCTGTATTATGGTGATGCCTTTCACTGTGCTCACTACGTCAGGGCCCCCTCCCCTTGTTCCCAGAGTGTTCCCATATCATGATAAACAAGTCCTTTATTTCAAGACTAGCCTGCCTGTCAATGTATCAATCAATGTGTATAACCAATTTTGTAACGTTTTGTCACTCACTTGCTTTGTACCTCCCACTTCTAAATTCTATACAAACTGAACTCTTCCTAAATTCAGCGCTGTTGCCTTTGAGGAATTATCCCACAGCAGTCCACTGGTGTAAAGATTAAATGCTACCTTCTTATCACCTCGATGCAAAGAGCCTTCCTTTTAGTTTTGTTTGGTTTGGCTTGGCTTGAGAACTTTCCCGCAACAAAATATTTAATTAAATTTAACAAGTAAGAATGAGTAACCTAGAGCTGAGATGCGCCTTTAATGAAATCCCTGGAAACAGAACAGAAATGTCTCCAAAATTTTCTGTTCGAATCAGTGTTGGTTCTGTTCCTCCTGATTCTTCTCACTGCAGAACAGAAATGCTTTCAAATACCTCTGGAGTCAGAGCTGTTTTTCGTTTGGGTTTTTTGTTTTTTGGGGGTTTTTTTCCTTATTTTGCTGTGTTATTTGAAAATCACAGCATGGGTGGGGGACTTAAAATAGAAAAATAGCACCTAGTCACATACTGAGTAGCAGTCAGAAAACAATTTGCATTCAAATGAATTTTCTAAAAATACATAGATGTTTCCTTTTTGATTTCCACAGATTTGGTCACTCCTTGCAAACTTTCTTAGTATTTTCAGATTTTATTGTAAAGCCAAAATAAGCCCTGATTTTTATCTGGTGAGAGTGTTTCCTTCTTAGAAAACCAATTCAGGACAGTAATTGTGATCACAGTACACACAATGGGCCAAGAAAAGAAAATTCATTATTTCACATTGTGTAGTAGGGCTCTAAAGTCAACCTTAGAGAAAAAAATTAACAATACACAGTTCCCTTTAGACATCTGGTTATAGTAACCACTTAAAGGTGACTGAAACTTTTTACTTCTTCCTAATTCAATGTATTCTGCTTAACTGTTACTGAGGTTTTATAAGTGTGACTGAGGTATAAGTATTAATCTTTGGAGATGTAGTTCTATTACGTTTAGTAATACTACAAGTCATGTTTTTGCCATATCAGAATGAGGCAATTCTGGGTTCAGAGGTCATCATTGAAAATGTAGCATCAATTCTGTTTTAACAAAGCAACCCGCTGGGTTTGAACAACAGGATTGTCAACACAGGTACCACTGAACAGGGTGCTACCGTGATGGATGCCATAGTGATGCGAAGGTAGATACATAATAAAAACAAGTCAATAATCATAAATATGTAAATGGGCAATACCTGCCAGTTAAAAGACTGGTATTGTTTTATTTTTTAATTCTACTATAAAATAGCTACACTAATATGAGACAAAATACTGATTTTCTAGTACTGGGGATGAGAGGAGGGAGCACTGAGCCACATCCCTACCCTTTTCTGTGTGTGTGTGGCACCGGGGATTGAACTCACAACCTCATGCCTGCCAGACAGGAGCTTAAGCCATTGAGCCAAACTCCCGCCCCTAGCTTTTTGAGGCAGGGTCGCACTATGTAGCTCAAGCCACCCTTGCGCTCACATTGTAGCCCACACAGGCCTCGAACTCACAACGCTCCTCCTACCTCAGCCTCCCGAGTGCTGGGATTAAAGGCGTGCGCCACCACGCCCGGCTAGGAGACACCTTCTTGACTCCCTTTCACACGGGCAGAGTCTAACACACCAGACGCACTCCTGCCATGAAGAAAGTGCATGCCAGCACCCACATTCCTCCTCCTGGTAACACCAACCTGATCTCCCTTTAAAATGCACCCCAAGCTGGGCATGGTGGTGCATGCCTATACTCCCAGCACTCAGGAGGCTGAGGCATGAGGATCATTGTAAGTTCGAGACCAGCCTAGACTATAAAGCAAGTCCAAGGCCAGCCTGAACTGCATAGTGAGACCTTGTCTCAAAAAGACAACAACAAAAAAAATGCACCCCAGTCCTTTTGGAGAGAGGGTGAAGGACCCAACCCCTATTCCCTTAGATCATGTGGAAAGCTGTGTCTGCTGGGACAGCCCAAATGGAGGCCTGGACCTGCTAAGTCCCATCTTGCCACTAGGAGGAAAGAGGCCACTCAGGAAAGAGCTGGGGAGAGATAGGGACTGAAGGCTGCGGCTGGCTGCTGGACCACGGACACCTGGTCTCTTCGTTGTCGGTTATGCCAGCCAGTACACCCTCCTTTCTGCTTTGCATAGTGCTGAGTTTCCATGGCTTGCAGGCAAACAGCACTGGACTGATGTCAAAGGAGTAAAATAATAAGAAGGGAGCTCGACAGGCCAGGGATTTAGCTCAGTGGTGTAGGTGCCTGCCAGGCAATTACGAGGTGGTAAGTTAGATCCCTGGAACCAAAAAAGAAAAAAAGAAAAAAAAAAAAGAAGGGAGCTTGACTACTTAAGTATGCTAGCCACCTAGTTCCTTACAAGTTTCAATATTTACAACACGAAATACAGTATCCCCCCAGTAATAGCCTTTAAATTTTCTCCTTTTCTTCATCCTATTTTTCAGCTTCAACAGGAGG
>RJWM01045858.1:0-12599 GCA_004363535.1 Dasyprocta punctata
TACATTCTGGGTTTCCTCAGCCTTTAGGAACTCCCCCATCTGCCCATTGTGTCCTTTTCTTAATCCCCCTGCCCCCATGCCCAGCCCGGGGGTCTCACTCTTTGCTGGGTACTGGGTCCCTGGCTTCTAGGTGCACTGCCCATCATTTCTCTAGGACCAACCTTTCCCTTCCCATGGACTCTTCCTTCTGAGTTGCCTGTGATCCCTGGCACAGCCTTTCTGCCCACCCCTAGGTTTTGGCTCCTTTGTGGACAAAACAGTGCTGCCCTTTGTGAGCACAGTGCCCTCCAAGCTGCGCCACCCTTGCCCCAGCCGGCTGGAGCCCTGCCAGTCACCCTTCAGCTTTCGCCATGTGCTGTCTCTCACGGGGGATGCTCAGGCCTTTGAGCGAGAGGTGGGGCGCCAGAATGTATCTGGCAACTTGGACTCACCTGAAGGCGGCTTCGATGCCATTCTGCAGGCTGCCCTCTGCCAGGTGAGGAGGCGGGGCTGGGAGAAGAGTCGTCAGCAGGACTGCCCCAGTGGTTGTATAGTGCCTGATTCTCTGGGGGTACCGTTCATATCATCTTCACTGTAGTTTATGTATTTATTTTAACAATTACCTGGTGAATTGGAGCAAAATACAGTACCTTGAGGAAGAAGCTCCTTTTGCACTTCCCTCCTTCAGTAGTAGCAGCCCTGTTTTGGGGGCTGGGGAGGACAGAAGAAGCAGGGAGATGGAGGCAGGGTGTTGGACAGCTGAGGTATCTGTTGCTCACAGGGCTGGCTGAGGCGACTCTAGGGCCATGCACAGGTCCACAACCCAGTGTCCCCTTACCACAGGAGCAGATTGGCTGGAGAAACGTGTCCCGGCTGCTGGTGTTCACTTCAGATGACACATTTCACACAGCTGGGGATGGGAAGCTGGGTGGCATTTTCATGCCCAGTGATGGGCGCTGCCACCTGGACAGCAATGGCCTCTACAGTAGCAGCTCAGAGTTCGTGAGTGCCTCCTCACTCCAACCCTCTTCATTTGAGCCCCTCTGGCCCCAACTTCCTACCCCCTGCCTCACACTCCTCATTAGCAACCATCCTGTAGCTATCCTAACATCCTCCCCTGCAGGTCTTCTCATGTTCCCAGATGCTGGGGCAGGAAACCTGAGTCTCACACTCCTTACCTCCTTTCTCTTTACTAAGCCTCCAGGACTCCTCCAGCTAGTGGAACCCTGAGTCCTGGGTTTCCTGGATTGAGGGCGCCTGGCACATTGTGGGGAGACCCATGGTGCTCACCTTGTCCCCACTCCTTGCCTCAGGACTACCCCTCTGTGAGTCAAGTAGCCCAGGCCCTCTCTGCAGCAAACATCCAGCCCATCTTTGCTGTCACCAGTGCCACACTGCCCATCTACCAGGTGAGAGCTAACTGCAGACCTCCCCTGTCCCCACCCTCCTCATTTCTTCCAGACCAATCTCTACCCGCCCCATGTGCTTCCTTTCTGGGCCCTAGCAGCCCATATTCTTAGAGCTGTGTGCCACTGGTTCTGTCAATTCCTAACTCAGGAGCTGAGCCAGCTGATTCCCAAGTCTGCAGTGGGGGAGCTGAGTGAGGACTCCAGCAATGTGGTGCAGCTCATCCTGGACGCTTACCACGTGAGAGCCTGTCTGGGGGGGGGGTGGCAAGAGTAGGCAGAGGGGTGAGGTGGAAAGGGGTCTTCAGCTGAGGTGATAGAACCAAAGGCATTCCTGATTGATGTGTTTTGAAATTTTGGGTAGTTTTTTTTCTTCTTCTTTTTTCTCTTTTTATCCTTGAAATAAAATGGATTTCAAAAAAAAAAAAAGAAAAAAACCCAAAAAACAAAAAACCAAGGATATGGCTACTTTTCAGTTCTACCATTCCACAGCCACTCCTGCAGCCTGCATGTGACTGTCATGGGTAGATCACTCTCACATTCATAAATTTTGTATTTGCTTGTTTGTTTGTTTTTGGTTTTTTGAGACAAGGTGTCACTATGTAGTTCAGGCGATCCTTAAACTCATGCTGTGCTTGCCTGTAATCCCAGCACTCAGGCAGGAGGATCATGGAGTTCCAGGCCAGCCTGGGCTACAAAATGAGTTCAAGGCCTGCCTGAACTGTAGAGCAAGACCCTGCCTCAAAAAGAAATGAACAAACAAACAACAACAAAAAAGTACAAGAAAATAAACCCATGGTTATCCTCCTGCCTCAGGCTCTTAAATGCTGGGATTACAAGTGTGTACCACCGTGTGGGCAGAACCAGAGACTTTTATAAGTGGAATAAAATGTCCAAAGTGTTCTTTGGACCTCTCTTGTATCTCTGCTCTGCATCTAGATCATAGGATTATTATTATTATTATTATTATTTTTGGTACTGGGAATCAGACTCAGGACCTGGCACTTGCCAAGCGCCTGCTGTGTCACTGAGCTATATCCTGGCCATGGATGTAGGGTTCTTGACAGGGGCCACATCCTAAACTATAAGAAAATTTCTGAGACAGCATTAGATTTCCCAAGGCAAACTCCATGTAATGAATCTGCTTTTAAACCACGTGTGCTATGCACACAGGTTACATGTCCTGACCTGGGGTTTGACAAACAGCCACTGCACATTTATGGTGCTTGACAACCCCCGTGGCCCTTGCTGGCAGCTGGGCTACCATGCTGTAGGAGAGATTCCCAGAGCCCAGGCCCTCAGTTCTCTCAAGGTCCTCCTCCAGAATTGCCTCCTCATCAGGCAGGATGGAAGGAGCTGCTGGCAGCACAGGGCAAGTTCAGACAGAACTGAGAATGGCTGGCGAGGATGGAGGGTGTGGTCAGTTCTGCTCCTACATGGTTCCTCCCTCTCGTCTTGCAGAGCCTGTCATCCACTGTGATCCTTGAACACTCTTCACTCCCTCCTGGGGTCAACATCTCTTATGAATCCCACTGTGGGGGTACTGAGAAGGAGGGTGAGGCTGGGTTCTGGGGACAGTGCAACCATGTTCACGCCAACCAGACGGTGAGAACCAGCCAGCATTGGCAGGATGCAGGTGGGGAGTGGGGACACTGATGCAGGTGGCAAAAGATGGGGGCAGGCACAGGGCACACGCAGGGTGGTCTTCCACTCGACCTTTCTGAGGGGCTTTAATGCGTGGCTTCCTGTTAGCACGACTGTGTATCTTAACATTTACTATGAGGTGGTATCCTGCACCATCAGGGGCTTGGGCTCTTGTGTGCATGTATCACTTAGACTGGCTCCGGCCTGCCCTGTCCTCAGGTGAATTTTTGGGTTACTCTCCAAGCTAAGGATTGCCTCCAAGAACCCTATCACCTGAGGCTCCGAGCTCGCGGCTTCTCGGAGGAGCTGACTGTGGAGCTGCATACACTGTGTGACTGTAACTGCAGTGACGCCCAGCTCCAAACCCTGCACTCGCACTGCAGTGACGGCCAGGGGCAGCTTCAGTGTGGGATGTGTAGGTGAGGGCCTCCTTGTTCTTTCACCCAGCTGATTTGCATGGTGACCACCCTTCATGTTCCTTCTTTACTTCTTACCCTCCCACTGGGGTGCCCTAGACCTCTAGGACTCCTGACTTCTGTGCCTGTTTCCCTGATATGCCCAAGACCTGCCCTGGAGCAGAACTCCTCCACTCTTTCCTGCCTCTACCCTTGATGCTCCACTGGGTCCTGGCACTTCAGCCACTTGTCTTTCTCCAGCACTTTATTTTTTTGTGGCACGGGGGATCGAACTCACAACCTCGCGCCAGGCAGGCAGGCGCTTAGGCCACTGGGCCAAATTCCTGGCCCTAGTTTTTTGAGACAGGGTCTCATTATGTGGTTCAGGCCAGCCTTGCACTCACATTGTAGCCCAAGCCGGCCTCGAACTCACAATTCTCCTGTCTCAGCCTCCCGAGTGCTGGGATTAAAGGCATGCACTTTCTACAGCACTTTCAAGAACCTGGGTTTAGCTGGGCTTGGTAGCACATGCCTGTAATCCCAGCACTCAGAAGGCTGAGACAGGAGGATCTCTATGAGTTTGAGACCAGCCTGGGCTACATAGTGACTTCAAGACCAGCTTGCACTACATAGGGAGACCTCGTCTCAAAAAAAAAAAAAAAAAAAAAAAGGAACCTGGGTTTACAGGAATCCTAGGAGACAAGTCAAACTCTGACACAGGTCTCTCCTGTGCCTTTTCCTTCCAGTTGTCTCCCTGGCCGCCTGGGTCGGCACTGTGAGTGCTCTGAGGCAGACCTGTCCTCCCCAGACCTGGAGTCTGGCTGCCGGGCCCCCAATGGGACAGGGCCCCTGTGCAGTGGGAAGGGACGGTGCCAATGTGGACGCTGCAGCTGCAGTGGTCAGAGCTCTGGGCGACTGTGTGAATGTGATGATGCTGGCTGCGAGCGACACGAGGGCATCCTCTGTGGAGGTACCTAGATCCTTTGGGAGGAGGGCAGGCTTAGAGGGGTCTTCCAGAGGGCAGTTAAAACTCTGGGAGTCTCAGGCACTGGGGGCCTCAGAGATTCTGCTGTGCAATTGGATGAGGTGCCTCGCACATTTGAGAGGAATTTGGTGTGGTCCTGTGGTGGTGTATGATGGCCAACTGTACATGGAGAGCATGGTTGTCACCCTGTGGATGACTCCATCCCAGGCTTTGGCCACTGCCAATGTGGAGTCTGTCACTGTGGAGCCAACCGCACAGGCAGAGCATGCGAGTGCAGTGGGGACATGGACAAGTGTGTTAGTCCTGCAGGCGGCCTCTGCAGTGGACATGGACATTGCAAATGCAACCGTTGCCAGTGCTTGGATGGCTACTATGGAGCTCTGTGTGACCAGTGTCCAGGTTGCAAGACACCATGTGAAAAACATAGGTAAGAACTCAGGGCTTGTCTTGGGAGCAGATCAGTGTAGCTTGCTAAGCACCCCTCCACCCCACCTATTCTCCCTCCTGCACGGGGTGTGAGGGCCAAGGGGTAATAACGTCCAGCTGGTAACTTATTGGCATCTACTGGACAGGGACTGTGCAGAATGTGGGGCCTTTGGGACTGGTCCCCTGGCTGCCAACTGCAGTATGGCTTGCGCCCATGCCAACGTGACTCTGGCGCTAGGACCCATTTTGGATGATGGCTGGTGCAAAGAGAAGACACAGGACAACCAGCTGTTCTTCTTCCTGGTAGAGGATGAGGTTGGAGGTCGAGTTGTGCTGACAGTGAGACCCCAAGAGAGTAAGTAAAGAAAGGTGCCAGGGACATCCTCCACAGTCCTGGAAGTCTGATGACGGGGTCTTGGAAGTGGGAATGGGGTTGCAAGAAGTGAAAGCAGAGCTGTGAATCCAGGACAAAGGCAGAGGTGATATAAAGCTCTGGGCCAGTGATGGTAGACCTTCTAGCGCTTCCAGTGGTAACAGCCCGCTACAGTTTGTGTACCGTGTTTGCCACCACTGGGAGGACTGGTTTTCCTCTGCTTTTGGTGACAGGTTTGGGAGCTGGAGATGCTGTAGGCAAATGCTAACATGTTCTTATGTCTGGGCTGCCAGTAGTTCAAGTTGTTCTTCTCTACAGAGAGAGAAGACCATACCCAGGCCATTGTGCTGGGCTGCGTAGGGGGCATCGTGGCAGTGGGACTGGGGCTGGTCCTGGCTTACCGGCTCTTGGTGGAAATCTATGACCGCCGGGAATACAGTCGTTTTGAGAAGGAGCGGCTGCAACTCAACTGGAAGCAGGTGAGGCCCCCTCCTGGCCCACTGGGCTGGGTTCTCCTTGCTTGGTTCCTTCCTTGCTGCTTCCCCACCCCACCCCACACCCCAGCCCTGACTCTGCTCTCAGGACCTCCAAGTTCCAGGCTCTTTAAGCCTAGACAAAAGGGAGGAGGAATTCTGAGATTTGCCCTCATCACTTGCATCTTCTTCCCACAGGACAGCAATCCTCTCTACAAAAGTGCCATTACAACCACCATCAACCCCCAGTTTCAAAGGGCAGAGAGTCCCAATCCCTGAGGGGGAATTTACCCAGGGCCCTGCCCTCTGAAAGGACAGTGGAATGGAGGGCAGGGCCTAGCAAGCAGCAGTCTGGTTGGGGACTAATCTGCCACCCTACCTGGGTTATTAGTGACACCCAAAGAGCAGCTTCCTGCTGCACAATGCTGTTCTTCATCTCACAAAGAGCACACCTTGATGGAAGTATGCAATAAAGTGTCTTACTCCAAACTGCAACTGTCTGCTCCACCCCATCAATGCTTTCAGTCTGGGCTTCAGGAAAGGTCAGGTTCATTTCTCCTCTGGGCATCTGACGGTGGGGAGCAGCCTGAGATCCACCTCTCCAGGCCTGCAGTGTGCTGTATTCTCAGGTGAACAGAGCGCACCAGCAGCTCAGCCTTGGCTGGTATCTGACCCCATCTGTTCTGCTTTCCTCAGAACTAATGCCCTGTGTTTGCTTCTACTTGTTGCTCCTTGGTGGAGAAGGGGGAATCTTAATGGAGTGCTAGAAATTGAGGGATTGGTTATACTAGGGAGAGGAAACGAAAACCATTAAAACCACCCTGGCCCTCCGTGAAAAAGCTTCACCAAAGGATAGTCTTCCCAAAAAGCAGATGGAATGTAGAAAAGCCCCCTTCTTTTTATTTAAATATCCTAAATATATCACGAAGGAACATACACTGCACTTTAATGGTAAAAAGATACAAGTTTATAACATCTTATAAAAACTACCATTTAAAAGTGATCCTGTTCATTTAGTCCCCTCCCCCATAGCAAAATAAGTATATTAAAAAAAGAAAAAGGTGGAGAGGGAGAGTAAGGGGGGATTGTTGAAGACAAAAGCTCCAGGGCCACAGCAGAGGCAAAGAGCATCTGGGAGAAAGTTAAAAGTTGTGGTGGGCTCCACTCATTTAACACCTCCAACACCAAGCCATGGGCACAATCAGTAGCTAAGTGATGACAACAGGCTGCTGGGGGCAGGCAGACACACAGACACACAGACAGGCAAAAAGATGGTATGCTGGGGAGGGCAGAGCTGGTCGGGCCTGGTACAGGAACCCACCTAGAAATGGGCACTATCTTTCCCAGGTCCCCCAGCTACATGTCCTGCTCTCAGAGGCTGCCCTGGCTTCACTTCTCTGCACTCCAAACACCCGAGGCATCTTTTCAGCTATGGAGGGGTGGGCACGGTGCCTAGGAGCCCCTGCAGTGGTCCTGGTCTGTGGGTTCTCTGGGGTAGAAGTGGGGCTCCTGGGCCTCTGTCACTCCTTTGCTTGTCTCCTCACACACCAATTGCCCCAGGACATCAGCACCTGAACTGGACTAACCATCTGCTCCCAAGCCTTGGCAGGGCTGGCACTTGTACAGCCATTTGCATGCCTGCTCAGAAGCTCCCACCCATCCACCCAGGCAGGAAGCTGATGTCCTTGGGGGCACACTCTGACCCAGCATATACATTCATATACATAGGGGCACAAGTCACTCATGATTCTCTTCACACATCTGCCATCCCAGAAAGATCAGCTCGAAGTGGCAGGGACAGGGCTCCCACTTTCTAAAGCACTTTTGGGAGAACAACTTTCTCAGTGTATCCTCCTTCCCAGAGCTGAATGACAGAACCGTAGCCCCAGCAGAGCCCTCTAATAGGAAGGGGGCTGGCTCACACGCAGAAATATGCCCCTGCTTGCAGAGACCACACGGCGGATCCAAGGACCAAGGTGTAGGTTGTGGACATCAAATAGGAGTGTCAGCATAAATCTAGAACACATGGCAGCGAACATTTCTCAGTGTCTCCTCCAAAGGAGCTCAGAGACCATCAGAGAAAAACTAAAGGATGCCACGTCTCCTACATTCTTCTCTGAAATATTTCTACCTCAGAAGAATGGAGGGTCTCTACCCTCACCAATCCCTAGAATAGGTAATAGCCAGGAGTTTGCTGCTGTTGCCTATTCCCTACATTTTCTAGGCAATAAATCACACTTCCTGGAGGTTGCCATTTCAGATCCCACTGGGTTTGGGGCTCAGGTTCACTCAGTCTCCATGATTACTCTTAGGTCAGTCCCCCGACTCTCACCTGTCAGGGTAGGCCACAGGGGGTGGTCAACCAAACACTGGAACCTGTTATAAGGATCCTTTCTTTAGCAGGAAGAAAGAGGGTCTTTTATTTCATCTTAGAAAATTCACACACACAAGTCCTGGTTTGGGTCAGAAACACCCACCCAACTAGTCTGTTGAACTGATCTGAAAAAACCCTTACTGAACAAAGCCCTTCTGTTCCCTAAATGGATTCCTCAGCTCCTGTTGGCACCCCAAGCTCCTTTCAGGTGTGGGTGGGAGGCAGCTGTTTAATGTTCATCTAGGCCAAGGGCCAGAGAAGGGTTTGGTTCAATAATACAACATTTCCTTCAAGCATACAGACATGAACAAAGAATATGGTTAAGAATAAAACCGACATTAGGTTTTTCTCTATGGTCCTTTCTCTGCAGCACTCCTCACGCCCCATCCTTTGTTGGGTGGGACAGCTACTAAGGAGGAGGCCAAGATCTTGTTCTGAGACTAAAGGCCAGATCCCTATCTCCTCTACCTGAATCCAGTGGTAGGACTTGGCAGAAGAACTGTACCTACTGCTCAGCAGACGGTCAGGGGCTGCCAAATTTCCATTTCCTAAACAGTTGTTAGCCAACTTGGGACTAATCCTTGGCTGTCTCTAAGCGGGCACAAGGAGAGAACGCCTTTGAAAATGACTCCTTGCTCAACATCTGTCTGGCTTTAGGAGTCAATGACAGTGAGGTAGCCACAAACCGTATCCAAGACCAATGGCCCGGAGAGAAGGAAAGGGCTTTGTGGGTCCCTCTCACCCAAGTTTCCTCCAAAAGGCACTTGAGCTGACCTTATTGGGTACCAGTGCGGCACGGGCCATTATACGCCCATGGGCACAACTCTTGCTCTTCCAAGGAGGTAAGAGGTACTGCCCACTCTTCTTGGATCCAGCCCTTGTCTGCTCCTCCCATTTTTCCTTTTGTTTCTACAGTGTATACGAAGGCCAAAGTAAGTTCAGCTGCCATCCCTGATCCTATTCTCCCTCACATAGGAGATGAGATGCAGGTCTGTGGAACACTGAGGATCTACTGTAACTAAAAACTCAAATTTTGGGGGAAGGCAGCCATAGTTCCTACTTTGGACCAGGACTTTATGCCTCCAGATTACCTGCATCCACAGTTTACCTGCTGAAACTGCTTTTGGATAAACAAAAACAAGAAGAGAACAAACTCCCTTCCCCAATCTTTTCCATTTCAGCTGCCAGCTGGAGTCCAATGTTGTGGGAGCCACACTTCAGTCTTGGTCCTACACCATTAAGTCCCCATCTATGACCTCAGCCAAGGGTCCGGGGACTAGCTCCCTTACCCAGGAATGCTGTAGGAACTTGCCGAGATACTCGTAGTCTCAGATTATTTACAGAGCACAGGCTCTGGAGGCACTGTCCCCTGAAGCATTCTTCTGGCCTCCGAGGTCCACTCTGCCAGGAGGGGGACAGGTCAGATGAGGTGGTGGTGGGACCATCAGACCAGAGAGGGTGCACTCTTCAGTAGGTTCTTCTGATCACTCCCACCACCCAGGGCCCCTTGCACCTATAGAGAAAACTGCCCGTCGGAAGTCTTGGACTGGCACCCTTGGCACATCCGTTTGTGTCTGAGTAATCGATCTGTCCGAGAAAAACACTGAGAAGAAAGGGACGATTAAGTGCCTGAGAAGAGAAACTTAGCTGCCTGTTAATCAGCTTATACCCCACCCATGGAAGGCACACGTGTAACATTCTATGTCCCCTCAGGATGTGCACAGATGCATAGGCACAAAGTGGCTAAGAATGCAGGTGTAGCAGCTAGGTGTGGTGGTGGTACACACCTGTAATTTTAGCCCTCAGGAGGCTAAGACAGGAGGATTACTGTGAGTTTGAGGCTAGCCTGGGCTATACAGTGAATCAAGGCCAGCCTGAGCTATTAAGACCTTGTCTCGGAAAACCAAAACCAACCAACCAATCAACCAACAAAAAAATGCAGGTGCTGGAGCTAGCATGCCTGCTTCTATCGTTTAAGAGTGATCCCAGGTAAGTTAAAGACCCTTAGTCTGTGTAATCACCTGTAACATTAGGCTAGACGTCCCTACTCACAGCATAGCTGCTTTTTCAATGAATACTGAGTATCTATCTCAAGCAGACATAGTTCTTGGAACTGAGGACAGGGTGGAGAACAAGAGACACAAAGCTTTCCTCAAGGGGGTTTCACTTTAATGATGTGAAGATTCAATATGAGTGTAAAACAAAGCTTAAGACCTAGAAAAGTAACCAGAAATATCAGCTACTATCATTTCTTATCTCTTGTTCTTGTCTTATTTTAGTCATAACACCATCTCTTCACAGATCAGACACTGACCCTGAGGGCAAAGATTCTCTCTCTTCTTCCAAGCTGCATGAGTTCCAATGTTGGATTGAATCCTGACTCTGCCCTTGGTCTGCAGTGCCCATGAGAAGCTTAACTTTTCTGAATTCCAATTTCCCCATATGTGAAATGAATACTATTATCTTATGGACCCAATGTGAAGAATAACTTAAAAAAAATCTGTGAAGCCGGGCGTGGTGGCGCACACCTTTAATCCCAGCACTCAAGGAGGAGCATTGTGAGTTTGAGGCCCACCTGGGCTACAACGTGAGCGCAAGGCCGGCCTGAGCTACACAGTGCGACCCTGCCTCAAAAAACCAGGGCTGGGAGTTTGGCTCAGTGACTTAAGCGCCTGTCTGGCAGGCGCAAGGTCGAGTTCAAGCCCCAGTGCTGCAAAAAAAAAAAAAAAAAAAAAAAAAAAAAAAATCTGTGGGGCTGAGGATAGAACTCAGTTGCCTAAGTTCCTGCCTGGCAAGCACAAGGTCCTGAGTTCAATTCCTGGTGCCAATAAATTAAAAAAAAAAAAAAAAAAAGCTCAACACTGATTTGCTAAAAAAAAAATCTGTGTAAAGCATGTTCTCACAGTGCTTAGCACAGAGTCTTCAAGAAATGCTATCATTGTAAAATTCCCATGACCCTATTTCTATGATCAGCTGTGTACAGCCAGAGATGCACTTCATACTGAGGTACTAAGTCTACTATGCCAGGTGGCCCCCTTGTCAGAGCAGCGGGGAAGGAAGTTCATGTGTGGCACTACAGTGGAGATGGATGACGTGTAAGCCTTACCTGATGACATCGTTCACACTGGTAAGGCTTTTCACCACTGTGTACACGCTTGTGGCGCTCCAGGTGGTACTTCTGGATGAAGCGCATATCACAAATATCACACTCAAATGGTTTCTCACCTGGCCCAGGTGGAGAGAGAAATAAATGTCAGGAGGTATGTATGACAGGGATCACATCCTAGTTATCTTCCCAGATACCTAGGCTATCATATATGTGGAAGGGTCCCCAAAGCTGCTATCTTGGTGGCAGACTCATGCATTTTATTTCCTTTGCTTACCCTCTTCCTCCACTTCTAATATTTCCCCTGGAAAATAAATCCAACTAGCCAGTTACACATCCA
The DNA here is from genome assembly GCA_004363535.1 of Dasyprocta punctata. Taxonomy (NCBI): domain Eukaryota; kingdom Metazoa; phylum Chordata; class Mammalia; order Rodentia; family Dasyproctidae; genus Dasyprocta; species Dasyprocta punctata. The sequence continues at coordinate 11,502 of RJWM01045858.1, forward strand.
CATGAAATACAAGCTACAGACTATTTGCCCCTTTGAATACAAGCAAGAGACTTACCAGTGTGAATAAGGATGTGCCTCTTGAGGTGGTAACTGCTCCTAAAGGCTCCAAAGCAGTGCTCACAAATAAAATTTTTTGGAATCTTTACTTGAAAAGAACCATTTTGTTCCACTACCACCACCTGGGGGCAATAATCAGGCATGTCATGTCATGTTGGTCTCCTCCTAGAGACCATTTTACCCTGGGTTGACTTTTAGCTGCCAGATGGACATTCGCTCTGATGTGGTCTAAAGGGGCTACCATTGCTCATCTTCCTTAGAGTTAAGAGCACTTCCAGGGAAGGAGGTGGAGTAGGTAACCTGCCTTCCTCTTCACAGTCAACACTCTGAACATGGCCTCAGCTTGTGCGGGCACACCCTTGTCACAAGGACACATACAGGCCAGAATCCTGACCTGTACCAAGGATGTTTCAGCAAGGGTAGACATCAATTACTGAAGTGGACTCTGGCTGAAATCAAGGGATACACTCACTGGCTATGAGGGACTGAAGTGTTCACAGAAAGTTCCAGGGTGAGTCATAGTGGGAAGAAAGAGGAAGATTACCCCAGCCCAAACTGTACCAGTTTGGGGAAGTACCCCATTACCTGCCTTTTTCACAGTCTTTTTTGAATGAGAGGCCTCAGCCAAGTTGTCATCATCTTTGCGGCTCCGGGACTTATCACTGTCTTTTCGGTGGCCCTTCGAAGACAAATCAAATCTAAACTCACAGTCCATTTCAGAACAAAAAACCAAATGCTCCTTTTGCTCTTCTCCTTTTGCTCTTGTTGCTTTTGCTGTCTTCCACTGCCATGAACTGTTGCCTCTCTGCCATGTGCCACCCTGCCTTGCAGCCAGCTGATTATGGACCGAAACCTCTACAAACTGTGTTTGAATTGTAATAGGAGGCCCAAAATTGTGATATCCTGGGTGATGAAAAGTTTCCGTGCCAAATTCTCTCCTCCTCTCCGCAGACTGTAGTTCCAGAAAACGAGGGAGTGTTTAACCCATCTCATTCCAGTGGGGTAGCCCCGCTCCTTCGCACAGGCGAATTCTCTAATTGC
>RJWM01045859.1:0-12603 GCA_004363535.1 Dasyprocta punctata
GTCTCCAGGGAAAAGGACCTTGGGGCGGGTGACAGACTTCTCTGCCACTGCTTGGCTCCCTGTGTCCTTGGATACTTTCAGGTTGTGACTGGTGAGCCTGGGGAGCCTCACAAGCAGTCACCAGCCCTCTCTGATGGGTCCTCGGGCTGTCAGGAGCTGCTCTTGGCAGGGGAAATAAGAAGCGTCTTCCCTCAGGGCCTTCCTGCCCGCCCCAGGGGTGTCTTGTCAGGGGCCGGGCTGGGAATGACTTCTCCCTGTGCCTGAAACAAAGCGGGGAAAGGGGGCCAAGGGACTGCTGGCTGAAAAGGGCTTTGTCGACCTTTGATATCCAGGAGGCCACATCCTGGCTCTCTCCTCTCAGTGCTAAGTCTGGGATCAAGGAAAGAAGGTGGGTCCTTTTCCTGTCACCTTGAACAAGCTTCCTGACTTTCCAGAACCTCATCACTCTCATTTGTGATGTGGGCGCAGTGACGCCCACCCCAGGAATGTTGGGAAGTGAAGGACAGATCGTGCGAAAGTGCCAGGGCCAGCATGAGGCAGACACTCCCACTGTCTCCTGCAGCACCCCCCGGCTGTGCCGCTCCTTGGCCCCCCGTGCCCAGCACGGGGCCGGTGGTGTAGATGCGGCAGTGCGCTGTAGGCTGGCGGGCACCCGGTGCACCTCCACCTTCTCTAAGGCTTGGAGGGACTGCCAGACCCTGGGGCTGCGAAGTGGTGAGCGCTGAGCATGGGCTGAAGCCAACCCGTGCTGTGCGCGCCATCTAGTGGTGGCGAGGCACCCAAACAGTTGATCCAGTTCCTGGACCAAAACTGGGGAAACCTCTGGACCCCAGGACTGAGGGCTCCTGGGTTTGGAATGTGTCCCCCCCATCAGTGTTGAAATGACAGCATTCACTCACTCACTCAGTCGTCCACTTATTCAGTCTCTCACTGATTCATTTAATCATTCATTCATTCACTTGTTCTTTTGCTTTCCATTTCATCTGTTCACTCAGAATCTCTCTAATCAGCTTTTATTACTTGCCAGGTCCTGCTGTGGGGGCAGAGGACAAACTGGGGACCAAAGGCTCCTACCATAGAAGACAGAGGGGGCAGTTATGTGGAGGCTGCAGTGGGCTTCCTGAGGGGCTGATGCGATGTGTGGACCTTGAAGTAAGAGCAGCATAGAGCTGCGAGGAAGGAGGGAGGAAGCCACAGTGGAAGACCACTGTATGTGCTGACCGGCATGCAGGGAGGAGTGTGGCAAGAGCTGGTGCAAGGCCCGTGGCGGAAATGGGAGGACGTGGAAGCCGGATTGGCACCGAGGGGCCCACGGTACGGCACAGATCAAAGAGCGCCTAGCACTCGTCTGGGCTGGGGCCTGCTGGAGGGCTTCTCTCAAGGACTTGAGGAAGGCAGGAATGGTGGAGGCAGATTTGTGCTTTATAGCAAGGCCATGCTGGGTCCAGTGTATCCTTGGCCATGCTCACGTGGCTCTGGGACCCCTCTCCAGGCCTCGGTTCTCTCCTCTGTCAAATGGCAGCCTACTATCGCTTATCTCCAAGAGGAAATGAGCCAGCCGTGGCTGTGGCCCCTCCTGCTCAGTTCTGCAAGCCATCACCCTGCTGGTCACTGGAGACCAGCCTGGTGCTGCCCTCGGCTGTTCTGGCTGACTTATATCTCCCCCATGGTATTCTCATTTTTACATATCAGCAAACTGATTTTCTCACTGTCATCCAGAAAGCAGCAGATCACTTTGAATTTGTGTTTTCCCTAATATTGCATGTGAAAGAGAATTTCCTAATGGAAGCAACTGACTGGAGGGAAGTAAGGACACCATCGGGAAAGGGTACCAGGAAGCAACTGGACAGTTATTTGGACTGGCGGTAACAGAGGGCATGAGGCATCACAAAGTCTAGCACAAGAGCAGTGTTACTAAGCATCTATTGATAGAATGAGTTACGCACATATCCTCAAGTAAACTGTAGACCCTGAGGGCAGAATTGCTGAGTGAATATTTAATTTCACTTCTGCCAGATGGGACTCAGAGCCGGCCCTTGGCGATTCTTAGGGGAGTAGAAGCTGCTACCTTAAAATACCACAGAGCACACAGTGAGGAAGGACAGGGTGGGACTACTGGTCTACCTGCTTCCTGCCTGCACAAATACACAGGTCGTGACAACCGCGGCAGCCAGTATTTACTGAGCGCTCATTATTGAGCACTTCGTATGCGTTGTGATCCAGTATCTTCACCTCAGCACATCACAAGGCAGGCCTGCTAATGTTGCTCAGAATAGTGAAGAGATGGAGGCTCCAAGAGATTGTGACTTGTAGAAGGTCACACATACAGTTAAGAGTGGAACCAAAATCTACTTTACTCAGAGCTTTGAACCACTAACTCATCTGCCCCAATGATCACCCCAGAGGGAAGACACCGCCCCTGAGGTCTTTGGTACTCAATAACAATGTGACTTTTGTTATGCTTATAAATGATAGTAGTAATAATCCTCAAAATATAGACAGCTAGCCTGCTCCTATGTAAGTCACGGATAAGGAGGCAAAACTCATTGAGGACAGATTGGCCACAGTTGGCAGTGAGATACTGGTGAGACGCAGAATTTGGAGCAATGTGTTTATGGCAGAAGAGCAGAAGAGGGCTATGCATGGCTTAGAGACTTCCCTGGGAACTCCCAAGTGGTCCTTTCCTTTTGGGGCTGGGGCTCTTTAGGGACCCTCCTAGCCAGGCTCTTGTTTTTGTTGGGGTCCAGCTCTGCTTTAGCCTTGTTCCTTTCTCCAGAGAACCTCGACTGCTACCCTTAGGCACCATGAACTCGGAGGACCATACCCATTGGGCAAATGTAGAGACTGGTCTCTGTCAGTGTGCTGCCAAACGGTGCTGTTATTCTTAAGAGAGAATGAAGGGGAAAAACCAGACAGCAAGGAGAATGTTGTCTAGGGACAGTTAGTCAAAGAAAGGAAAAAAATGCACTAGTCCTTCCAAATTGGAGTTGTTCACATAAAAGTTGTTTTATGATGTGCTTCTGGAGCCAGACCTCTGCCCGGGCCACTGTTCATGGTGAAGATGAGAAGCAGGCAGCCGCTCCTAGATGCTTCCCCGGGCTGGAAGCCAGGGCACGCTTGGTCATGCTGGTCCTGCCCAGTTCCGATGGCTCCAGTCTCGCCCCCCGCCCCTTCCTGGGTGACCCTTCCCAGGCCAGAGGTTCCCGAACTGAACCAAACCGCAGCAGAAGTTGCCCAACTGTCCTGCTCTGGAGCCCTAACCACAGTGATGCCCAGCCGCTTTCCCCTGGAGCTTGGCTTACGTGGCCCAGGCGGGGCCTGGGCTTGGGGACTTTGCCAAGCCATCTGAATGCAGCAGGGGCTGGGCTTTGAACGTTTAATTTCACTCCTGCCAGATGGGGCTCAGAGCCCGCCCTTGGCGATGCTCAGGGGAGTACAAGCTGCTTCCTTAAAACACCGTGCAGCCAGGAAGGCTGAGGGTGAGACTCCAGGTCAGCATCTGGCTTGAACTTTTGACTCTTACGATAGGCGTGGTTGAACATTATGGTGAATGTTTAAATTTTTAAAAAAATTTATTACATTAAAAGACACACTGCCATTAATCCAGCTTCAAAATATTTCCCCTCAGTTCAAACACATTCTTGCCACTTTCTGGAAGTCCTCTTTCATGAGTATCTTAAGTCGTGCTGCTGTGGCTGCCTCCGTGCCCTGAACTGATTCAAAACGTTTACTTTTCCTGGTCAGCTTGATGCTGGGGAAGCGCCAGTAGTTTCACAGCTCCAGATCTGGAGAATAAGGCAGATGAGGACGCGCTACAGTGTTTCCCTGAGCCTGCCTCCCCCGGCGGGCAAGCAGCAGAAGCGTTCACTGTCTTTTTTATTAGGTCTTATACAGACAATCACCAAAGAGGACTTCCAGAACCATTTCAGAAGTGGCAGGAATGCTGGGATACATGTGTCTAAAGTGAGGTGAAGTATTTTGAGGGGGATTAATAGCAATGTGTGTTTTACTGTGGTGAATTTTAAAAATATATGCAATGACTGTATGCTTGAACCACACCATGTACAACTCACACCTATGTGGATGATTCTCCCCCAAACTGCCCCCCACCCCAGAGCACAGCCGCATGCAGCTGTGGGGTCCGCATCACCCCGGGGTCCCTTGGCAGCACCTTGCTCAGTGAGTGGGTCTTGTGCAGTTCATGGAGAATGATCTGCCCTGCATGCTTTGTTACAATGCTTGAAGAACGAGAGAGCAGAGAAAGGAGGAGCTGCAGGTGATGAAGATTCCTGAGGTTCATAGACTTCACCTCTCTGGACAAGGGGTTCTCAGCGGGCAGGGTCAGGGCCAGGAAGTGCTCCCGGGGCCATCCTTCTTCACCTAAATGATTAAAATCAAGAAGGAAAAAAAAAGACTGCTCCCGCCAGAAATTCCTCCTGCATCTTCCGGCTCTCCGAAAGCGAGCAGCAGTGATGGGTTTCACAGTGTTTCAGCTTGCTGAGGATGGCCTCGGAAGCACGCACACGTGCAGTGTGACATCAGTGTGGCCCCATCATTAAAGTGCGAGAGGGGTGTGGGGGCAGGACGTGGAGGCCTCGACAGGCGGGGCAGACCGCGGGGAGAGGGACGGTCTCTCTCTGCTGCAGGTGGGTGTGGCTCACTGGTGAGCAGGGCACGGGATGGGGGTCAGAGGAGTGACCTGAGTGACAGCCACCACTCCCAGCTGTGTCCCGGGCTGTGCTCACCCTCTCTGAGCTCTGGTCTTCATTGGTAAAATGATGCCAATGGTGGGTGCAAATTCCAGCGGTTTTATCACACATGCTCCATTTTATAGACAAGGAAACTGAGGCCCGGAGCATAAGTGACTCCTCTGGGTGCTGCATCCAGACAGGGGCACGTCATCGCACAGTGTCCTCTGAGCCTCACTGTAGTCCCTATCATTCATTCATTACCCTTCATTCATTCCCCTACTTCCCTGTTGCACGTGCACCAGGCTTCTCCAGGCATCCGGTGCTGAGGCGGCCAGGAAGGCACCCGCCCCGCAGGGAGGCTTGTCGCGGATGTTGCTGAGACCAAGGGGGAGCAGAGAGGCGTGTGGGGCTGGCTAGGGAGGGACTGTCCTTTCCTGCCGGTGGGAGGGGTGCTTAGGGAGTCCTGGGGTGGGCAGAGGCCGGGGCTGCAGCCTGTGGGAGGTCGCACCTCAATATTCCACCAGGGGGCAGGGTTGAGGCAGGAATGGCCGAACTGACCCCACACATTGCGTGGCGGGGAGTCTGAAGGGGTCTCCTGCCTAGAAGCGCTTTCTGCTTAGACGCTGGTCGGGCCTGGGCCCAGGGTTGGGGAATCATCCTGCGGACCCCCTCTCTCTGCCCGCAGCTTTGTTCGCCCATTTCTGGAGCCAGTGGCTACGGCTGCTGCAGAGGAAGTGTCCCCTGTCCTCTAGCGCCTGCTCGCTGAGCCTGTACCCCGGGCCTCACAGGGGCTGCCCTGCTCAGACCACCTCTCTGCGGGGCATCTGGACCGGGGCCGGGGGGCTCCCCATCTCCCCAGCATCACCAGGGCCTTCTCTGCCTGCCTGGGTACGGCGGGAGCCGTGAGGTAGTGAGGGGGGCAGCCCTGAAGCTGTAGCCAGCACAGACCAGGGGGTGAAGCTCCCACGGGGGAGCCCAGACCTGCCAGAGAGCCTGTGGGCACTGCGGAGGGGAGAGACGCTGGGTGGCAGCCCCAGGGGACGCCCTGTGGCCTTGACTGGTCCCCTTCTCCTGGACCAGGACAGGTCCCTACCGACCTTCTGGCTCTGACAGTTGGGCACAGGGCAGAGCCTCAGGTGAGCTCTTTCCTCACCTCGTCGATCAGCCCCACACCCTTCCCTCTTCTAGGGTGGAGGGGTCCCTAGTTGGGCGAGACTGGAGCAGCAAGCCGGGTGACACACCAGGATGGTGGGGGCGGGTCCCCGCCTGCAACCTGCAGATGCAGGGGTGGTTTGAAGTGTGAATGGTCTGGGGATAAGACTGTGCCTCAGTTTCCTCCTCTGTGCAGTGGGAATGGCAAAGCCCCACTGCCACAGGGCCCTCCTGAAGATTAAATGAGACTCGTGGTCAAGCAGAGCGACACTACACGTGCTCAATACATGGCTTTGGGACCACGTCAGAGCTGAAGGTTGTGAGCACCAGGCCCAGGCCACTCTGAGCCTAGAGCAGGGTAGGGGCCGCACACTGTGTGTGTGTGCGCGCGCGCATGCGTGTGGATGCATGGCGGGGAGGGGACAGATGCAAATACAAAGTGCAGAACCTTTTGGAGACCCCGAGGGGAGGAAGCACATCTAAAGGAACATCCCAGAACTCGAAACACACGTTCTGGGGTACAAAAGACAACACCACCCTTCCCAGAGAGGCTGCAATGTGGTGCTCTCCCTGTGAGGACGAATGGTGGTGAATGAATGACTGAGTGGACCCCAGCACTCTGAGGGGCTCCGGGAGAAAGCAAGCCACAGGCGCAAGGCCAGCCTCCTCTGTTGGAACATGAGCTGATGAGCGGAGACCGGAAGTGGCCTGCCTAAGCTCACACAGCAAGGAGCCCTCTCCTCCGGTCTTCTAGCTCTTCAGCCCAGGGGTAAAGTCCCTGCTCTCTCAGACTCTTTCTCCACCCCCGCACTGCCACACGCAGCCCTGGGTGCCACACAGCAAGTGTCCTTTCTCTCCAGCGCTCCTTCCTCTCCTGCTGGCCTGGGCTCTCCCCTGCCCTCCCCCACCCTCATCAAGGTGTGGCCCGTGCACAATGCAAGCAGGCGTCTGGACCAGCCCAAGCTTGCAGACCTCTGTGGGCAGACTGTTAGCTCATTCCTGGGGAGTGTCCGATGTTCACATCCCAGAGGCCGGTTCCAGATACTGTGTCCATTTCTCTCTTCCTCTTGCCTCTTGTTTCATAGCCAGGAGGAGGCAGTAGAGGAGGAGGAGGAAAAGGAGGAGGAGGAAGAGCAAGAGGAGGAGGAAGAAGAGGAGGAGGGAGAGCAGGAGGAGGAGGAGGAGGGGGGATGTTGGAAGTCGATGTGAGATGGTGGCACTGGAGGAGAGCCTAGAATCGATCCATTTTGCATGTGCTTGAAATCTAGTCCATGTAGGAAATGTCAGTTAGCATATGGGTGCCTGAGCTTCTCCACAAAGTTTGGGTCCTCTGAATCCTCTGCCAGCATGAAAATCTGTCTCAACACACAAACCTTGTCCAAGAGAGGACAGAGCAGGTGCCTCATTGCCAGACCCCTAGGGAAAGGAAGAGTAGCTGAGTGAGTGGCAGGGATGCTGGGCCCATGGAACCCAAGTGAATGGACTGTGGAAGCCACAATCAGGGTCCCTGACTCCAGCCTGGGAGACACAGACTCACCTGCAGACACTTTCACAATCGCTATCACCGTCACCATCATCATCGCTGTTGCCATCGCTCTTGCTATCCTCATCACTGTCACCATCACCATCACCACCATTATCATCACCATCATCACCACTATAATTTCCATCACCAACTTGATAACCACCATTATCATCACCACCACCATCTCCACCACCACCACCGTCATCACTATCACCATTTCCACCATCACCATCACAATCTTCACCGTCTCCACCACCAACACCATCATCACTGTCACCATTTCCACCATCACCATCACAATCTTCACCGTCTCCACCACCAACCATCATCATCTCCACCAGCACCATCACCAGCACCATCTCCACTGTCATCACCATCAGTGGCCTCTCTCCCACACAATACCCAACGGCATTCGCCAACTGCCCTTTGAGGTGCTGAGGAGCAGAGCAGGCTGCGGAAATGCCCAACACAGAGCCCAGAACACAGGCAGGGAGGCTGCCCCCTCACCCCATCCTACGCCCTCCTGGTGTCCAGCCTGGGTCTCAAGTGCCCTACATGTGTATACATGACACTGGCCTACAGCCTGTGCTTCCGCTCAGGTGGGGACCCTGCTACTGCCACCGGGGCACTGCGAATCTGTTCCCTTGGGTGTGCCAGGGGCTTTGTGAGCTTTGTCTCTACCGCCTCTCCAACCCTCGGTATGTTCCTAATGCCTCTGGTCAGGGTCAGGCTGCACGCAGTGTGTCACCAGCTAGTGGGCAGAGGAGCTGGGATCAGATCTCTCCACATACCCCCTCTCCACCTTATATCATGCCTCAGTGTCCTCCTGTCCACTGTCTAGGTCACCATGATCTAGTAAGATGCAGTACTAGTCACAGACAGTACTCTGTATTTTTCCGGTAGCCCCACAATAAAAGTAGAAAGAAACAGGTGAAATTTAGTTCAACAATATATTGTGTAGCCCAGTGTTTATTCCCAACATTATCATTTCAATATGGAGCTCTAAAACATTAGCAAGACTGTCACCATCTCGTGGTCCCAGTCTGGCTCAGGGATGCGTGTGCACCTCCACAGTGCCCTTTGGCAGGGACCAGCTGCATTACGAGTGCCCACGGACTCCTGCAGCCAGCTGCTCCTGTCTGGGCAGTGCTGGAAGAGCCCAGGGTGAGTGTGATATTCCAGTGTGCTGTTACACGGCTGAGGACACCATGTCTGGGGCAGAGCACATGATGGAGCCTTCATTACCTCCCATTACAGGCTCGGGCACCCTGCAGAACACTGAATGAGTGGACAGGTATGTCCAGGCCCTGCCTCAAGACACTGCAGCGATGTTAGGTGTCCCACATGGCTATAAGGCCTCAGCCCGCATTCATCCTTCACGGCCCGGAGGCAGGGCCCTTTCTGAGACTTCCAGCCATGTGTGGGTTTGCCCCATCAGCTGGCGTTCTGCATCCCAAGAAGCCGGATGGGGTGAGCCACTCCAGTGCCCCTCCCCCGTCATACACCGTGTGCCTTTCAGTCCTGTGCTGCCACCTGCGGCTGGTACGAGCTGCCCATGGTGGTGGGCTGAGCGAGGAGGGGAGTTCCAGGAACCCTCTGGGGCCCGGATCAGCAGGCTGCGGGGTGGGCTGGGCACATGTGCAAGGCTCGCTCTGATCCAGCTGCGCACTGCAAGCACAGAGAGGGCTGAGCATGTGCCTTGTGTTCTTGTCAAAAGATACATCTTACCACACAGCCAGGTACCAGGGGGCTGCAGTGGGAGTGGAGACTTAGTTTCTGCTCTATCCCTGGACATGATGTGGTTTACTCATTCGAGGCATGGTGTGTGTGTGTGTGTGTGTGTGTGTGTGCACGTGCGCGCGTGTGTGTCTGCACCCCCAGACTCCAGAGAGCGGGTGGAAAACAGTCTCACGCTCACATCCAGCAGCAGGGTGGGGTGGAGTTGTTGGCCAGCATAGCGCTAACACTGAGTTGTGGAGGAACCTGTCACAGCTGCTGGCAGAGACCGCATCGCAGCCTCTCTTCTGCCCGACCCTGCTCTGTCACTTCTCATTCCCACACGTGGGTGGACGTCGCCAGTCTCCCCGGGGACCAGGAATTATAAACTGACATGGTATGTGTCCGAGGCTCTCCTTGCCTGGCCTGCCTTGCGGCTGGCTTTGGAATGTGGAAATCCCACTTCCTCTGGGTCGATGAGATTAGCATGGAGGTGTGGGGATGGCTCTTGGCTTGTTTCCTCTATGGTGTTAGACTTCCCCATTCTATCACAGCCTCTGACTGTTCCAGGGAAAAGCACCCTACCCCCTCGCCTGCCCCGGCTTATAAAATGCTGGCTAACTGGGGATTCTGGGCCTTTTGTTCCTAGAGAGCAACCGATGGTCCAGATCCCTGCTATGCCCCCATCTACTTTGTCTCTTACTCTTTCTTCCCTTTCCCATCCTGTGCCATCACCCAGGCAGGAGATGGAACCCCCTACAGGGGTCTCCAATAACTGGCCCCATGGGAAGCTTCTCTAATACCGATGGAGCAAGGACCATGTGTGTGCCATTTCTGCGCAAGGACTCAGACCCAGTAAACAAGAGTTTACCCTGCAGAGGGCTGGACCTGAGCTCAAATGCCAGCCCCGGGAATGGCTAGCAAATCACTTCACTTCTCGGAGCTCTGATTTTTGCATCTACAAATGCAGATGATAGCATCTCTTTAGGGACGCTGCTGTAGAAATCTAGTAACTGTCAATCAGCACCGGAGGCACCCAGATGGGGCACTTGGTGCTCGACACCACTCACTAATTGTACCTGCTTTCTCTCAACAAGGAGTAAAGAGATTAGAAATAAGTCATATCTATAGTGTATGCTTTACATAGGTTAAATTTCCAAACATGCATGGCACAGCGTCTGCCGTCACCACCCCTTCCCACCGGGGCCGTCTCTCCCTGGTGGGGGCCTCTTTCCCTCCTAGACAGCCCCTGTGCGACACTGCGCCTGTGGCGGGAAGACTTTCCACGCTTAGCTTCCTCGAAGTGTCCTTGGCCACTCTCACATCCCTTCCTTCCATATGGCCGTGTAGAATCAGTTTTTCCATGAACATCTCCGGGGGCCCTGATGGGGCTTTCATTTCTTCTGTGTGCTCTGCTATGGGGCTATGCAAGGAATTTGCTAGAAAGAGAGGTTCTGGTTTCTGTGCAAAGCCCAGGCCTTTACCGTTTGGCTCACTGTGTTCCCAGATGGGGGCTCTAAGGGTGCTAGGACTCGAGTGCCCTGTCTTTGTCGTGGGAGCCCGGGTGCCTGTGACAAGGACGGGCAGGCAGCCTCCATCTGTCATGGGAGCAGAGTGATCTGCTTTCCTGGCCGCCTTCCCTCAGCCATACGTGGGTCCCCCTGGACTCTCGGCTCCTCTGCCTTCGCTATGGGTCTCCCCTGGCAGCCTCCGTTTTGTCCCCCAGTTGTCCCCAGCCCTGCCTGCTCTGGGGAGGTGACTGGGTTCTAGCATGCTTGCACCCATTGCAAATTTCTTCTCTCCTGCTCTTAGCTCCCATTCCAGCTACCCTAAGACGCTCACCTCTTCCCCATGCACGCCTGGTCCTCCCGTGCATGGTGCCCTGCAGGCCTGTTCCAGAGTGTGAGACAGAGCCTGCTCCGGGATGGCCCCTAGCTGGCAAACCTCTGAAAAGCGGGAGGATGTGCCATCAAAGACCAGAGTGTGACCTGCCGCTCACTCCTCATAAGACCTGGGCAGGGCTCTGCTTGCTCCAGGCCCCACTTCTTCCCTCCGTGAATGGAGCTAAGGTCTCTCCTGTAGGGCGGTGGAGCGCAGGCTCCCAGCAGGCCCCGTGGAAGGGCAGGAGAACCAGGATTGGACCCGTACGTTCTCCATGCAGCGCAGCCACAAGGGCACTCAGAGGGGCAGATGTCCGCCTTCCAACCCGCCGAAGGCAGCTCTCAGCCTCGGATGCAGGGTAATTAGACCAAGAATCTCTGAGCCCAAGACAAGTAGTTTGGCCATGCCTCAGTGTCCCCATCCACAAGTGGGCACACTGAATCCCGAGGGAGCCACTGGCACGAGGCAGAACAACAGCCCTCTTGCCGTCCCTCCCTGGCCCAGACAGCAGACTCTATGCCAAGACTGGGGCTGGGTCTTGCACTCAGCAGCAGCTGCCTGGCCGCCCACCACCTCCTGCCCAGCTGGCCTCACCTCTGCCCTGTGTCCACACCACCTGCAGGCTGGGTTGGTGCTGCCACGTGTCCTGGTCCCTGTCATCCCCAAGGCAGTGCGGCCCTAGGTCCCTCCCCTGCTGTGCCGGGGGACACGGGTGGGAGAGAGTCCTGGACATCCTCCGGGAAGCTCCGTCCAAGCACGTGGGAGCCTCCCGACTTTCCTGTGGGACCCAGGCGCTCCCCCACACACCGCAGCCCGCGGGCAGCAGCGGGGGAGAGGTGATTGCTCAGGGGAGCCGTCTGGGGGAGAGCTGGCACTTCCCTTCCCAGCTTTCCTCGGCATTTCCTGTAGTCTCTCCGGGGCCACAAGTCTCAGTTTTCAACCTGGAGCTTCTAGAAGCCCCTGACAACGGCCACACTTGGTGCTGCTCTGATGGGGCGCATGACCAAACCAAGGTCACCCAGCAAGAGAGCCAAAGCGGACACCCCGTTCCGTTGAGCACCCCTTCTATTTCCCTTCAGTGGAAAAGAGGGGCACACAGGAGCTGTTTGGTTTGTCCCTGAGGACACCCCTCCTCCTCCCAGCCAGGTCCTGCTGACCCTGGCAGCCCTGTTTCAGCCCTGGTCTGCAAGCGGGCACCGTCGCCACCCTTCTTGTCCCATCCCTGGCTCCCAAGGCAGGGCAGAGGGACGGGAGCACCGAGCTCTGGGCCCCTCCGGCCAGGACTCACCGTGGCCAGGATGCTGCCTGCGGCTGCTGCTGTCACTGCTGCCAGCGCCCAGGAGAGGAAGCCCTGCATGCCTGGGAAGCGGTGGCAAAGGCGGCCGGGGAGAGCAGAGGAGCCAGCCGCCTCTCGGGGGAGCTGGGCCCAGACTGGCCCAGCCCATCGGGAGCCGCAGATATTCCTCCTCCGCAGCCCTGGGGGGTTTTGTTAAAGCGAGATCTGACGTCAGAGCAAGGACAAACCCTGCATTTTCCTCTGAAAAAACTTTTCCTGCCTCCTCTTTTTTTTCCCCTTTCTTCCCTGGTCCCCACCTCCAGCTTGGCCACAGCCCCGTGCTGACAGTTCTTAAAGGGAAA
>RJWM01045860.1:0-12594 GCA_004363535.1 Dasyprocta punctata
CCTGTCTGCGTAACTCGATTGGGGTAGCATCTGAGAGATTAGGAGGCTGCTGCTTCAGTTTCTGATGCATAAACTTTTGTGCCCTGGGAAGTCTTAGCCTCTTCTCTTGTGGCTTGAACCCAGCTGACATTCCTGGAGCTGAGTGGCTTTGCCATCCTGCTGGGCTCAGCCATTTCTTAGGGAACACAGTGCGAGGAAATAGGAAGCTGTCGACTGGCTCTCCAGGGTCACACATCAGTACCTCAGCTGGCCTTATTTATATTGTTTAGAACTGACTAAAGAGAAAAAAATTACTTAATCAACTCTGTGCATATCAGTGCATGGAGCTAGGGCTTGGTTTAAATAATGCAGAAATGATTGTTTTGCATTCAAGGAGAGGCGTCCTCATGGTCTTCTACAGTGCAGGACCTGGTCATTGCTCTGGATTCACCTCCCAAGTTTCATTTCATGGGGCTCAGAGGCTCAGGGTCAGCCACAGGCAGGCAGCGCCCCTGCCTTCACACAGCCCTGGATCCACCCCGGAGCTGGGCTTGCCCCAGGAGGACCCTGGTTCCCGCGCAGGGTCCTGCAGGTGTGGGGCGGGGGTTGAACGTGGGGTAAGGGCTGTGTCCCCTGGAAGGGCCCGGGAGGGCCCCAGTGGGCTGAGGCAGTGTCCACAGAGGCCGTGACAGGACAAGGGGGACAGAGGCCCAGTGTCATCCCTGTCCTCCCTCCCCCACCCCTCTGCCTGTGCCTTCTGAAGGTGACGTGCGAGGTGAAGGAGCAGCCGCGGCAGCAGTGCCCATTCGGGAAAATGCCTGGGCCGTGCACCTGCCCCACTAGGGCTGCAGAGAGGGGGCGGCCTTGGCACAGAAGCGACTGGCGTGTTCCAGAACATTCTAGAGCAGAGGGGTGCGGCTCCTGTGGGCTCGGACTGCGATGGGGCCCAGAGATGGAGCCAGAGCAGCAGCTTCTGCCATGACAGAGACTGTGGTGTGAGGAGCTGAGTGCCCGGGGCAGGATTTAACATGCAAACCACCCGTCATGGCTGGCAGGGCAGGCGCAGGAGTGGGCCAAAGCCGAAGTGCCCGAACTGCAGTGACCTGCGGCCTCCTGTGTGCCCTCCTGCCCGTGCCTGTCAGAATCCGAACACAATCTGGGTTCAGGCCAGCGTCCCAGGCCCGTGGGGTGCTTTTCGTGCATGGTCTGGGTGTGGGGCCCGGGGTCCCTGTGCCGTCCCGTTTGCAGGTTTTAGTTTTGATCTGTTGATTAGTTTCCAGCCTCTCACGGGCGGCGGTAGGGCAGGCAGAGCTGGTCCCTGACTGGCGGATGGAGTGGTGGCGTTCAGGGCACTTGCCAGTCCCTTGTGCGTGGAGGGTCCCACCAGCTCCGCGTGCTGTGTGTGGGCCTCTTTGCTGGCGACCGTGTGACTCAGTTCTTCGTCCCCACAGAGCTGCTCGTAGCGCTCCTGTTCCCACATGGCGTGGCTGCTTTCCGGTATTTCCACCTTCTCCTGCAGACAGACAGATCCTTCCTGCTCCCCACCACCCTCTGCTGTGTACGGCAACTGTGGCCCCCAACGTGTCCCCGAATCCTTTTCTTTTTCCCTTGAGGTAACAGTCAGTGGACCCCATGCCTGGTGGAGGATCTGAGTCCCAGCCTGGTGTGGGGGCAGCGAGGCTGCGGGGTGGGGACCAACAGGGAATCCTTGGAGGGGCCCAGGTGTGGACGAGAGGGGCCTCCAGGAGGACAGGCTGTGAGGAGGGGGCCCTGCTCCCTGCCCTGTCCCAGCTTCCCCGCTGAAGCTGCCCCCGGCCCTCCAGGAGCTGTCGCCGGCTGGGGGACAGCGCATCTCCAGTGCCTCAGCCCACTGCAGAGTAGCCACACCCAGCCAGGCCCCTGTTAGGTGGCTGTCATGGCCATGCAGGCGTGGCCCCCGTGTGGAGTTAGCAGGTCCTACTGCTGGCTCCGGTCGCTCAGACACATGACAGACCAAGGGGATTGGCTGTCCTGTTGTGCCCAGCAGCAGTAGTGGCTGGGAGAGCTGAGGCAGTGAGAGCCCCATCCTGGAGACCCCAGGACGTAACCATCCTGGGGCCAGGGCCTGGAGTGGGGTATGCTGGCTGCCAGAGTCTGAGGCGGTGCTGTGAGGCAGGTGGAAGCCGGCGAAGGGTCTGGGCAGGTGCGGGAGGGCTCCGGGCTGTGCTGGGGAGCAGTGTCCGGCTGCAGGCCCTTCCTGCGGCTCTGCTTAGTGGGCTCCCTGCCCTTTGGTCTTCAGCACTCTGCTCCTGCAGGGGCGTGGCACCTGGGAATCCCCTGGGGTCCCTGAGGGGAGAGAAGCCCCTCTGGCAGGGGGCGGTGACTGTCAGCAGGAGAAGAGGCCGGGTCACTGCCTGCCTGCCTGCCAGGAGAGGGGCTGGGGGCTTTGTCTGCAGAAAGGCACCGGGGCACCGCGCTCTGCCTTGTGGAGAGGAAGAAGCCAACCTCTGGGTAATTGCGCTTCTGAGAGCTTCCCCGAAGACTCGCGGCCGGCCGCCCGCTAAGTGCCTGGGTAGTCTCAGCCTGGCTCTTCCCCTCAGTCTGCTCGTGTTTCCTTAGCAAGCCGCTTGCTCGTGCTGGGGCAGCAGGACGCAGGATTCCAGCCACCCTAGCTCTGTGAGCCGGAAGAGCTGGCCATGAGTTTGGCAATTTGAAGGACAAAGAGGAGCAGAGAATCTGCAGCAAGCATGTTAAAATTATTGTGTGTCTGGAAGTGTCAACACAGAGCTGGAAGGGTTTATGCCCCGAGAAAAGGACGAAGCAGAATAAAAAAGGCAGCCCTGACTCCGCCACGTCCTGAGATACCCAGGTCTAAAGGCCTCTTCCTTAGGACATTGCTGCCAGGGAGTATTTTGTAGGTTTTTTGTTCACTCTGTAGCTTTGAAGTTATTGCATATGTTCTGTGAATCCCTTAAAATAACTTGGTGTTGCAGGTACCGGTAAACGCCGAGGTGTTCCTGGTGATAACGTGTATTTTTAGCACACTTAACTACTCTACTTCTTCATGTTGTTTAGGCAGTAATTACAGAGCATCCTCTGGAGGTCAGGTACTGTGCTAGGTGTTGGGAACGCAGAAAACAAAACAACAAGAACTGGTCTCTTCCCATGGGAATTTTAAATCTAGTGGGAGAGTCAGATAGGGACTTTCCAAAAAAGTGACAGACCACCGCCTAGAGCTCGGCTTCGCTCAGGAAGGAATCGGGTGTCCCCGGTGGGAGGGGCCGCACAGTGCACAGAGGCTGTATTAGGGCTGCTGGGTCCACACTTCTGCCATCTGCGCTGTCCTTGAGGCTACTGGCCACGTGGAGAGTTTGCCTGACGCAGGTGGAGACACGCTGGCCTTGAGCGGTTCCAGCACCGACGTGGACTGTGGGCCTGTCCCACGCCTCAGCCAGGGTAAAGGCTGAGTCTCATTCTTCGTGTCCCTCATGGAGTGAGGGGCTGGGGCTTCTGGTGGTCAGAGCAAAAGCGAGCTTTGCCCCGCAGCAGGCGTGGCAGACTGGCCTGGAAAGGGGGCGTGGTCAGCATTTCAGGCTGGCAGAACCGAGTGCCCACAGCTGCTGGCTCTGCCTGTGTGGGCATGGCAGGACACTGCCCCGATGAGAAGTGGGGGTGTCACACGGTGGTCACACGTGGCAGCACGTGGGCTTGGGATGTGGTGAGTGTGCTGTCTGGGGTCAGTGTCCACCAGAGGCTGTGTCCTCATGTCGGGAGGGCCCAGAGCAGGGGCAGATGGTCTCGGAACTCATGTGACAGTCTCGGGGTAGAGGACTCTTTGTTAGTGAGGCCCAACCCCTTGGTGACCCTTCTGTGACGTGCCACCTGTTCCAGATCAGAGACCATCTTTATGGCTCTTCGCTGAGTGTATGTCCTCTTCCTCCGCTTCCCTTGGCTGCCTCTGACTGCCCATTCAGAAGATGTGGGCCACGTCCCTGTCCCTGCCGCGTGGCTGGCCTCGGAGTGGGCAGTGTCTCTGAGTGGCGTGTGAATCATGTCACAAGGGACAGCCACAGTGCCCTGCTATTTTTAGTGACCCTCTATCTTTAGCTGTGTTATCAGCCACTGCAAGCTAGGAGGCCACTCCTACTCGAGGGAGGCCTGAAGAGACCCCAGCACTGGCCCCTTGGTGCCGCAGAAGTGAGCTGGGAGCCCTGGGCCACGAGACACTGAGGAAGGCTGCTTCAGCAGTGACTGACCGTTCTGATTGGAGGCAAACTTGGGGCAATGACCCCTCTCAAGTGCTCACGGCAGTGATTTCACAAACGCCCAGATAGCACTAAGTAACATCACAGTAACATGTAATTCGCTACTAGCCGGAGTTTAAATGTAAGAATGTTGAAAGCGTGACTCTCAGTCCTGCCTTTTGGGTGTGGAGGTTGCTGTCATCTTGTTCCCGTCTTCTGGGTCCTTGTTCTGTGCATGTTCCCAGTGGTGGGGAGGGGTGTGGCTTTTCCTGGGAAGTGGAGTAACCTCAGGGGACCGTGCTAGTGGTGGACAGTCACAGGGCTGGTGGCCCTTAAAGAGATCTGGATCCTTACACAGTCCTCCCTCTGGTCTCCCAAGTGCTGTCTTAGGGAAGGGCGCTGTGCATTTTCTTTCTAAAATGCTTGCCTCTGTGCAGACGGAGCCTCCTTTGGGAAAAGGTATTACTATAACTAATTACGTTCACACAAATTGTATGTATTTATATTCGTCTGCATTTCAATTTTTTTCTTGTGCATACATTCCAGAAATGCCTTGCTGACATTACCTGGTCAGTAAAGAGATGAATCACATTTTTCTGAATTCTCAATTCCTCTAATTTTCTGGATTATTTAGCAGTATTTGCTACCTTATTTTATTTCCGATCCCACATTAGCAAATCTGCTGTTTTTTGCCAAGAGCCAGTTTGTTAGCCCAGCACTCACGGAGTTTCTGCCATCAAGCTAGGCTTTTCTGCTGTTTGGTGGTCAGGGAACTTATTTCATACAGAATTGATGAGTTAAAGTATACTTAGGAAACTGAGTCACCAGGAAGTGGGTGTTTGTGAGCTTAGCTGATAACTTTTCAGCTTCAGATGAATAAACAATTTTTTATTTAATAACTGAGTCTCAAGCGTGAATCAGTGCAGGGGTTTCTGACCCGGGCTGGATTCTGACCTTGGAGAGAGCAGGCGAGCCGGGAGTAGGGTGGTTGGGTGGAGGAGGGACACGTCACACAGTCTTCTCTGACACTTGTTACCTCCGAACTGCAGCAATAATGAGAGCACTGAGCTGGAAGAGGTCTGGCTTCAAGAAAGTTTAGTAGCCAGAAGTTGAAGACAGAAATCCACTGTCTTGTCTTTATTTCTGCTTGGTTTTTATTTGTATTTGTAATTGACTAATAGCAATTGTACCTATTTATGGGACACAGTGTGACATTTTGACACATCGTATCATGCTATGGGCATCACTGAAATTCTGACACATTGCAGCATGCTGTGGGACAGGGTTTGACATTCTGACACATTGCATCATGCTATGGGACTCTGCGACATTCTGACACATTGTATCATACTATGGGACTCAATGTGACATTCTGACACATTGTGTCATGCTGTGGGACCTACTGTGACGTTTTGACACATTGTACCATGCTGCGGGACTCCATACAGTGTTCTGACCCCGTGCATCACGATGTGGGATACAGTGAACTGCTCTGGCACGTTGTATCCTGCTGTGGGACACAGATGATGTTCCGATACACTGCATCATGGTCAGCTGGGTGATCAGCTCGCCCATCACCCCAGACTTGCAGCATCTCTTTGTGGCAGAGCGTTCACACTCTCTTCTTTGAAATACTGTACTCAGTGCGGCATTGTTACCCGTGTCAGCTGACCGCGCGGTCCATGCCAGGCTCACTCTACCATCCCACTGTCCCTGGGCACTTGTGACCCCTCCTCTGCCTGTGTCCCTCCCTCTTGGCATCCTGGGCCTGGTCACCACCACTGTGGTCTTAGTTTCTAGGGGTCAGCTCTGCAGATCACACAATTTCGTGGAACCTGGTCCTTATTTCTAATCTGCAAACTAAAACCTGAATTTGGCCTGGAATTAGGATCCAAGGACCTGATCAGTGACCTTGGTCGTCGCGTGGGTCTCACTCTGAGTAAGCTGGGCCGAGAGTAAATGCACTAGTCTGATAAATATCGCTTAGGGTTGTGGGCCTGGAACCGTGCCTAGTTCCTCTGTCCTGCTCCTCTCCTCCTCCTCCTCCTCCTCAGTAACTTCCTTTTCATGAACTGCATTTCCAAGGTGATGTGAATTTGCCTCTTGGTCAGTGACACTTCATGTTTTACGGTATGAAAATCCCCTCTAGCCTGGCCTCAGTTCACCCCAGCCACATGGGGGACAGAGAGCAGCCCCAGCTGAGCACGAGTGTCACCAAGCCTCTGCAGGGTGCTGGGCCACGTGCTCCAGGCTGCTGTGCCACCGGCCAGAGGGCGGGGCCTGGTCAGGGAGAGGCCTGGCTGCTGTCGCCCGGGAAGCACGGGAAGCTGCCCATGCAGCCAAGTACAGCGTACAGAGGACTTTGAAGAGAAGATGTCAGCAGACATCCAGGGCAATTGAGCGCCTAGTTTCCTCGTGGTAGCCAAGGCAGGGGGCGTCCACCTGGGTCTGATAACAGTCCCTCCGTACGTTCGTTTGTAGAAATAACTTTTCACTCAAGGGAGAATTCTTTGTAAAAGGACACTGGGAAATTTAATACCGCAAAGTGTGGGCTTGCTACAGTCTTTCCAGCAGTTCAGTCTGAGCTTCTTTCTATACGCAGCAGGTTGATTTCTCCAGCTCCCTGAAGACACGGTGTTTGGTCAGGATGCCGCCTGCTGTCACCCGCCTCCCCGCAGGTAGGAGGGGGCAGGCACGCGGGTGGCTCTGCGATGGTCGTGTGCCGTGTTTGCCCTGCACCTGCACTGAGGGCTTGCAGGTGCGGCTGGGTGCAGGGCGCTGTCTCGGAGAGCAGGGTGGACAGGGTGTCCAGCTCGGAGCCCGGCCGCCTGCTCGTGTTTGAATTTGACCCTGTCCCCTGGCAGAGGCCCGGCCTTTGGTGGGCTGTTGAGTTTTCCTGCAGGTTTCTTGTCATGAAGCAGGGGTGGGAGCCCCAGGGCGCTGAGTGGGAAGCAGTTGGAGAGCAGCAGCGTGCTGTCTGACGTACAGGAAGAAGGCGAAGGCGACGAGTGCCAGTGTACCGTGTGGGCGGGCGCGGAGCGGCCTCCTATGGGAGCAGCCCCGATGGGCCAGTGTCATCCTAAACACCCCGCACCTCAGAGCAGTGTGAGCCCTGAGCTCGCCCAGCCGGCCAGGGACCGCCCAGGAACTGCACGGAGCTGCTCGTCCCTCCAGGGGAGCGGGGACGTGGCTTCTCAGGGCTTCCGAAGGGGAGCGCGGAGCTGGCCACGGTGGGCGCATTCTGCGCCAGGCGGGGCCCCTGCTGCTGCGAATTTGGGTGGTGTCGGGCACAGAACAAGCACAATGCGACTGTGTGGCCGGGTTGTCCCTCCGTGCCCTGGGGAGTCTGTGCTCCATGTTGGCCCCTGGCTGTCGCACCGCGAAGGAACGGGGCCAGGAGAGGGCCTCAGCCCGCTTGGCCCGCGAAGACAGCAGGCAGCGAGGTCGCCGAGCCTTTGGGCCATCTTTGGTGCCATTGGGCACGCAGTGCAAACTACTCCACAAAATGCTGGCGCCGCCACCCCGCGAAGGCACAGCTGTGTACCTGGAAGCTACAGTGTCTGTCAGCAGCGGGAAGCCGGTATACTCAGACTAAGCAACGTGAATGCTTGACATGGGTGACGCTGAACAGCCTGAGGCCAAGAGCAGCCCACCAGGAGGACTGTGTCAGCCAGGTGTGGTGCCAAATCCCTGTGACCCCAGCTACTTGAGAGGCTGAGGCAGGAGGATCGCCAGTTCAAGCCCAGGCTGGACAATTCAGGGACACCCAAAAAATGTAAAAGGGCTGGAGTGTAGCTCAGTGGTAGGACACCCCTGGGTTCAATCCCCAGTACCACACAAAACGTTTCAGTTTCATAGTATGTACGTTTTATCTTAGCATGTGAAAGAGTCCAGCTCTGAGGGAGGTGGACGTGGTCCCTCCCTCGGCTCACCCACTGTCCATCTGCCCACTGTCCGTCGGGGTGTCCCTGTGGCCAGGACCTGGCCGGAGCAGGCAGAGCAGGTGCCCTGTCTCCAGGTGGCCGTGCTCTCCAGAGGGTGCCAGGGTAGGGGCTGTGGGTGGCGACAGGGTGGGTGTGCCTGGACGCCTGCTCGGAGGAGGTGGCGGCCCGTGACTGGAGCGGCATGCGGTCAGTACACTCTCCATGGGGATCGGGACAGAGCCTCTGGCCTCCTGGACACCAGCGGAGACTAAAGCTGAAGGGACCGAGCAGGTTTCTGCCGTTGGTTCCCACAGGAGCGCAGTCCGCGTGCAGCCCTGTGTGGCAGCTGCCGCACAGCGACCTGCAGCTTCCCCAGTGCCCTTCGCGCTGGTCTGTGTGTCACCTCTCTCAGACCAGCCGAGCTGCCGCTGTGGCCAGCGCCTCTCAGGATGAGCCGGAAGCGCTGCCCGTGGAGGGCGAGGAGCTGCGGGGCTGTCGTCTGTCAATGCCGTCAGCACCTTCAAGCTTCAGACTTGGGGCGGCACGGCGACTGCGGGGACACCGTGGTCCTGACTTGGGTGGGCTTTGGCATTGGGCAAGGACCCCATGAGGGTCCCGTATGCTCTGGAGATGCCCCAGGGTGCCGTTCTGAAGCAGGGAGTAGCCCTTGGGGTAGACATGTGGAACTTGCTCCTGTCGCTTTTCTCATGGCAGCATTTTCAGGTGGCAGAGTTCGAGGAACCACCGCCCGGCCCCTGGGTCTTCACTCAAGGTCCCGTGACTGGTTTAAATCGGGGTTTGACAGCCGCCGGCCACAGTTACACGTCGCGGGAAAAGGAAAGACCACGTGCTTTAGTTACCAGATTCCGTCTTCGGCAGCCACTGAGGTGCACTGACGCCGTTTCTCCCATCGCTCATCGCTCAGGCACAGTGAGCATGGCGTAGGCGTTCAGGGTTCCCGAGATTATTTGCTGCGTCCTGCATGGCCCAGAGCCAGCGAGATGGCAGCCCGGGTCCACCTGCTCACCTGCCTGGCCAGACCTTGCAACCGGCAGGTGGGGCCGTCACCAGCCTAATGAGCTGCAGAATCCAGCAGGACGGGAGAGGTGGCCGTGGTGACGACGTGACCCGTGTGTCAGCACAGCAGGTGCCGGCAGCCGGGGCAGAGCGCAGGCTCAGAGGATAGCCGTGTGGCCCGGAAAGCGCGCTCGGCCTCTGCCTGCCTCAGTTTCCTCATCAGAGCGGAAAGATTCATGGCGATGATTGTGTAACAGCAATCACCAAGTTTGGGCGTTAGCTGCTCGGGGCTGCCCCGCGCTCGGTTAGCTCCCCGAACTCGGGTCTCCGTCCCTGGAAAGGCAGTGCTGTTGCGCTCATCCCGTCCTGTGGCGGCGCAGGTTCGGAGATAGGGACCCTAAAATCAATTCAGCGTTAACGATGCTCGGCGAAATGCCCATTCACGTGAATCCCCCTGCGCCGTCTCCAGCCTGCAGCGGATGTGGTCCAAGGCACGGCAAAAGCATCTCGTTTTTCCTGTGGCCGTGGCGTCTGGTGACCTTTTAAGATGACAGGGAGGACTTCAGGTGTAGCTCTAGTGCAGCACTGGGGGCTAAAAGAGAAAAAGAAGAGAGGAAGAAGGACGACAGGCAGCCCAGGCTCCAGAACGGGCTTGGGCCTGGGCAGACACGGCGAGGACAGTGTCCCCATCCCTGTGTGGCTCAGGGTGGAGAGGGCACCGGCCAACGTGGCCATGGCCCAGAAACCTGAGCCGCCTTCATGCACAGGGCCCAGAGCAGGCAGCCCGTGGTGCTGGTGGGGGCTGGCACAGTGTTGGGCCCTCCCGGGCCTGGTCATCAGGCAGGCAGAAAACTGCCCACTGCTGCTGGGGTGGGACCGCAGTGGGCAGATCCTGACACGGTGCCCTTCCCGTCCTGAGGCCTGCTGTCCTCCCGAGTCCTCCCCGCCCTTGTCCTCCTGGGGGCTCGGCTGTCTTGGCCTCTACAGGGCCAGCACCCGAGCCTTGGGAAGGTGGCTCCAGTGGAAGTGCTTGGCTGCATAGATGTGTGCCAAGGGATGCAGTGGCCCCAGGCTCGAAGATGTGGGGATATATAGCAACGTGACCGCCAAGGTTCCCTTCCACGCGGCCTGCGCACCCGGCTCAGCCAGCGAGGCTGCTGAGCGGCTCTGTCAGAGAGGTTTTTTGGCAGTTTTTCAAAGCTTTCCTTAGAGAGTGCCCTGTATGCACATTTGATAGCTTCTCTATTGCTTTTTGCAAATAAAAAAGTGATAGAGAATCTCCAAATGATACAAAGGAAATATGACTCCCAACCTGCTAGATATCAGATGCACTGAGTTCGTGTTCTCCAAATCAGAAGAGTGAATTCTAAGGAACAACAGTAGGAAAAGTTTACCAGGAGAGACGGCTGCAGAGACAGGAGGGGACCCCAGAGTGGGTTGCCAAGGAACCCACTTCTCAAAGGAGGTCTTGTGGAGCAGAATCACGAGGCGGGTACGAAGTGGGACAGAACTACGCTCAACCAGTGAGCTTACAAGTACAGCCGCCTAGGTAACGTGACCCGGTAGGAAGCAGGCCGCACTGCTGGTGCACGTGCAGACGACGGAAGGACCTTCTCTGGAAGAAATGAGTCCGGGGTCCTGCTCACCCACCCGGCTGGCTGATGTGTGTCGAGACTTCATTGGGCCAGGGGACACCAGTCAGTCCATTGCTTACCCCTGGGGGTGTGCAGGCCTGGTCTCTCGTCTTTGTCTCGAGGCCTGGGCTTCAGCGTCGTGCTCCCGCTGCAGTTGTGCCGTGTTCTCATCCTCCGCACCGTCTCCCTCGAGGGCCTGGCGCTGCCCGCCTGCCTGGCGTGTTTCCACCTAACTCAGCTGTCTGTAATAACGGGACTGTGCAGAAGGAAAGGACAGGTGAAATCAGGGAGAAGGGACGCGTGTGCGAACACCTGCGGGCTGTGTGCGGTGCCCCGGGCCTTGGCCCCCTCTAATCTTGGTGATCTCGAGGCAGGCACTTCATCCTTTGAGGCGCCCAGAAACATGTGATTTTTTAAAATCACGGAACCAGTATTGCCTCCGTTGGTTAACTGGATGGGCCGGGCACACTGCCACAGGGCAGGATGGGCTTGGCCTGGGCCAGGCCTTGGGGTCTGCGCCGCTGTAACTTGTCATGCAGTACCTGCGCCTCGCCTGGCCCCTGCCCTCTGAAGCAGGTTCCACCTTGGAGTCTGGGGGGTCCCCGGTGCCCTGCGACCCGTCCCTCCCACCTCCACCCCGCAGCGCCCCCAGCTCTCTAGCCCTCTACTCATATCCGGCGGCGTCCATGGAGAGGGCTGGAATCCGTCACTGCAGGCCCCGCCTTCTGTTCAGATGCCACATGCCTTTCTCTCTTTCCAAGGGAGCTTTTGCATTCGTTTCCACCTTTATTCCAAGGCTTTGCTGCTGAATAACTTCTTGGATGAGCTGTGCTGTCACTGAGTGTACTCAGACAGGGTCAAGGGCCAAGGAAAACTTCCAGAAGGGCCACAACTTGTCGGGCACTAAAAGCCCTTCCGTAAAATGATGCGAAGGACGTAGGTGAAAAACCCAAGCCTGCTTGTGGGAAGGAACCAAACCCAGAGAGAATCGAGAGCCTGGGCCACACCGCGCTGGGCAGCGTGCGCAGCAGCTGGGGGCCGAGAGGTTCCCTGTGTCAGCACCCCGCTGCGGCAGTGATCTGCTCAGGACCTGCTTGCGGGACTGTGGCCCAGGGCTGTGTCCCCTCTGCCCGTCGCCTGGGTTGCCCTCCCTGGCCCTTCCCAGCCCCGTGTCTGCAGCGCTGGCGTTCCTTCGCCAGGCTCCTGGGTGGGACACGGTGTCACCTGCTGTGACTGCAGTTCTCACATCGGACGTCCTGCTGGGCCCCATAGTGTCCCTTCTCTGTGGCCGGCCTGCAGCTGGGCCTCACCGCTGCCATGGCTGAGTGGTTTTCTCTCGGCTCCTGAGAGTTGTGTGGGGAGTGTGAGGTGTGGGGTGTGTGTGATGTGCGGTGTGTTGGGGACATATAGGATGTGTGAGGTGTGAAGTGTGTGTGTTATATATGGAGTATGTGTGTTATACGGAGCATGCATGTGGAATACGGGAACACGTGTTTTATGTGGGTTGTTTGTGTGGCATCAGTCATGTGATATGTGGACAGGTGCTTTATGTGGCATATGTGTTGCGTGTGGATGTGTGTAATATGCAGTGTGTATGGGTGAAGTGTGGAATGGTGCAAAACATGGGCTGGCTGTAATATACAGGGCGTCTGTGTGGCGTGTGTGGGGAGCGTTATTTCTGGGTGTGTGATATCCGTAGTGTGCGTGTGAGGTGCGGGGCGTGGGTCTGGAGTTTTCGTATGAGGTACGGGGCGTGTGTCTGTGTGGCGTGTGTGGGGAGCGTTATTTCTGGGTGTGTGATATGCGGAGTGTGTGTGA
>RJWM01045861.1:0-12583 GCA_004363535.1 Dasyprocta punctata
TTGCTAGTATTTTATTGATAATTTTTGCATTTGTGTTCATTAGGGAGATAGGCCTATAGTCCTCCTTATTGGTTGAGTCCTTCTCTGCCTTTGGTATCAGGGTAATACTTGCCTCCAAGAATGAGCTTGAGAGAATTGCTTCCCTTTCAATTTCATTAAAGAGTTTGAGAAGTATTGGCATCAAATCTTCTCTAAATTTCTTGTAGAATTCAGGTGTGAAACCATCAGGACCTGAGTTTTTCTTTGTTGGAATGTTTTTAATTATGTTTTCAATTTCAATAACTGACATTGGGTTATTGAAAATTTTTGTATCTTCTTGATTCAGCTTTTGTAATTAATATGTTTTAGGAATCTGTCAATTTCTTATGTGTTTTCCAGCCTAGGTGAGTACAGATTTTTGAAGAAAGTGTTGATGATCTTCTGACTTTCCACAGGATCTGTAGTAATTTCACCCTTTTCATTCCTCACTGCATGAATTTGAATTTTTTCTTTCCTTTTCTTGATAGAGTTTGATAGGGGTTTATCAATTTTGTTTATTCTTTCAAAGAACCAATTCTTCAATTCATTAACTCTTTGCATCGTTATCTTAGTCTTAGTTACATTAATTTCTGCTCTGATCTTTGTAATTTCCTCACTTCTATGAGCTTTGGTCCTGACGTGCTCTTCTTTTTCTAGAAACTTGAGGTGCAGCATTAAATTATATGTGAGACTTCATTGCCATATAACTCCCTCTTAGGACCACTTTCATTGTGCCCCACAAGTTCCAGTGTGTTTTATGTACATTTTCATTTAATTATAGATACTCTTTAATTTCTTCTTTTATTTTGTCTATGACCCATTCAAAAGGGTGTTATTTACTATCCATGTGTTTATGAAGTTTTTGCAGTTTCTTTTGCCATTAACTTCCAATTTCAGTGCACTATGATCAGATAATATGCATGGGATTATTTCAGTTCCTTTGCATTTACTTAAGCATGTTCTATGGTCTAATATATGGTCTATTTTAGAGACTGTCCCATGTGCATCTGAGAAGAATGTGTATTCTGATGTTGTTGGGTGGAACTCTGTAAACATCTAGTAAGCCATTTGTTCACAGGTTTAATTCAGTTCTATTATTTCTCTGCTGACTTTTTGTCTAGTTGATCTATCTCTTCGTGACAATGTGGTATAAAGGTCCCCTGTTACAGTTGTGCTATTGCATATTTTTCATGTCTATTAGTATTTGCATTATATAGCTGAGTGCTCTCATATTTGGTGCATATGTATTTATGATTATTATCTCTTCCTCTTGAATTTTCCTCTAATGAGTAGGTAGTGATCTTCTTTATCTCTTTTGACCATTTTTTGTTTGAAGCTTACATTGTCTGCAAACAGAATAGCTACCCCTGCTTTTTTCTGGATTCCTGTCATATGGAATACTGTTTTCCATCCTTTGACTTTCAGTCTATGAGTTTCTTTTTCTTATTTTACAGAGAATAAAACAAAACAAAACAAAACAGAAGAAAGCAGATCAGAACAAAACAATGCAAGCAACACAGGATTTCAAAACAAGACAACAGGAAATCAACAGTGGCTACCATAGTGTCTCTTGTTTCCTATGAAATAGTTGTCCATATCTTCACACATAGTGAATTAAAACAAAACAATAGTATAAAACTGATAAAAACAAAAGAATGAAAGCATTACAGGCCTTCAAAACCAGACAATAGGAAAATCAACAATGGCTACCATAATGTGTCTTGTTCTCTTCAAAATAGCTGTCCACACTTCCACACATATTAAAATCAAATAATATAGCACAGACTAAAAACTGTCAAAACAAAGGATAAAAGCATTATTGAACTTCACAACAAGATGATAGGAAATCAGTAAAGGCTACCATAATGTCTCATTTTCTTCAAAGTAACTGTTCATACCATCACACATAATAAAATCAATTCTTGTAAACTATTTAGGAGAGGCTCTAGGCTTGTATAAGCCTATACATGTACATCTAACATTTCTGTATTAGAGGGAAAGACAAAACAAAACAAATTACAAGAAAAATAAGAAACAAAAGAGACTAATAAATAACAATAACAAAGAGCCCGAAATAGTAACAATACAGGCTTGCAAAACAAGGTGGTAGGAACATAACTAAGGTTGTTACTTTGCATAGTTATCTTCCAAAGAGTTACTCAGATTACTAGATATAGACTTGCAAAATTCATCTAATCCTATGAATGTTAACTGTTTTGTTCCAAGAACTAATAGAATTAGTAATACGATCCTCTTAGCTATCTTAAGTGTGTATATACAAATTTATATCTTTTTCCTTTTCTCTGCCTTCTTTTCTCCGCCTTCTGTTCTCCCTTTCCCTATCTGATTTATTTTTCCCCTTTGGGTAGTTTGTTACCCTTCAACAATATTTACTGAAGGTTTTGTATCTTATTTACTCTTTCAGTTTCTTACACTAGGGAAACAATACAGTATTTACACATGTGAGTTTGATTTATTTCACTTATGAGTATAGTCTCAAGTCACATCCATTTACCCATAAAAGCCTCAATGTGATCCTTCTTTATAGCTGAGTACTACTCCATTGTAGAAAAATACCACATCTTTTTTATCCATTCCTCAATTGATGGGCATTTAGGTTGTTTCCAAGATTTGGTTATTACAAATTGTGCTGCTATAAACATGAGTGCACATATATCATTGTGGCATGAAGTTTTCAATTCTTCTTGGATTATGCCCAGAAGTAGAATAGCTGGGTCAAATGGAACTTCCAATCCCAGGTTTTTTGAGGAACCTCCAGACTGATTTCCACAGTGGTTGCACCAGTCTACACTCCTACCAACAGTGCAGAAGAGTTCCTTTTTCCCCACAGCCTCTCCAGCATTTGTTATTGGTGGTTTTCTTGAACCTGGACATTCTTTCTGAAGTGAGATGGGATCTCAGCATTGTTTTAATTTGTATTTCTCTAACAACTTTTGATGTTGAACATTTTTTCATATATTTATTTGCTATTTGTATTTCTTCATCTGAGAAGTGTGTATTCATCTCAGATGCCCATTTATGGGCTGGGTCTTTGAATTTCAGGGAGTTGATTTTCTTTAATTCTTTATATGCTCTAGACAGAATACATTTGTCTGAGGGACAACTGACTAAGATTTTTTCCCAGTTCATGAGTTCCTTTCACTATGTTTGAGATTTCCTTTGACATGTAAAAACTTTTTAACAAGATGAGATCCCTCGACGGGCGTGGTGGCGCACGCCTTTAGTCGCAGCACTCGGGAGGCTGAGGTAGGCGGAGCGTTGTGAGTTCGAGGCCGACTTGGGCTACAACGCGAGCACAAGCCTGGCCTGAGCTACATAGTGCGACCCTGCCTCAAAAAACCAGGGCTGGGAGCTTGGCTTAGTGCCTTAAGTGCCTGCCCTGGCAGGCGCGAGGTTGTGAGTTCAATCCCCAGTGCCGCAAAAAAAAAAAAAAAAAAAAAAAAAAAAAAAAAAAAGATGAGATCCCAGTTTCTGATTCTGGGAAGCATATCCCATGCAGTTTGAATTTTGTTAGTTAATTCTTTGCCTACCCCTATATCTTCAAGATTTCTACCTAATTTATCTTCCAGCAGATTTATTGTTTCTGTTTTAATATTTAGATCTTTGATCCACTTTGACTTTAGTTTAGTGTATGGTGATAGGCATACGTCTAGTTTTAGTTTTTGGCATATGGAAAGCCAGTTTTTCCAGTGCCACTTATTAAAGACGCTTTCTTCCAGTGAACATATTTGGCCCCTTTTCAAAGATAAGGTGGCTAAGTGTGTCTGTAGTTGTGGTTGTATCTTCTAACCTAATCCATTGATCTTCAGGTCTGTTTTTATTCCAGTACCATGCTGATTTTATCACAGTAGCTTTATAGTATAACTTTAAATCAGGGATTGTGATGCCTCCTGCCTTGTCTTCGTTGCCCAGAATTGCTTTTGCTATTAGGTCACTTTTGGTTCCAGATGAATTTTAGGAATGATTTCTCTAGATCTGTGAGGTATGCTAATGGTATTTTGATTGGAATTGCATTAAATCTGTATCACAGTTTTGGGAGAATGGCCATTTTCACAATGTTTGTTCTTCCTATCCATGAACAAGGATGTCTTTCCATTTTCTGAGATCCTGTTCAATTTCTTTTTTCAGAGCATTGAAATTTTCACTGAATAGATCTTTTACTTCCTTCGTTAGATGGATTCCTAAGTATTTCATTTTTTTTGGATGCTATTGTGAAGGGTGTGGCTTCTCTTATTTCTCCCTCAGTGAGTTCGTTGTTTTCTGTACAGGAATGCTATTGATTTTTGAGTGTTGACTTTGTATCCAGCTACATTACTGTATTACACCTAGAAGTCTTTCAGTGGATTTTTGAGGGTCTTCTATGTAGAGTATCATGTCATCTGCAAATGATAATTTAACTTCTTCTTTTCCTATCCTTATTCCTTTTATTTCTCTCTCTTGGCTAATTGCTCTAGCTAATATTTCCATCACTATATTGAATAGGAGTGGTGATAATGGACGTCCTTGTCTTGTTCCTTATTTTAGAGTAAAAGCTTTTAGTTTTTGAACATTTAATATGATGCTGGCTCTTGATTTGTCATGGAAGGCTTTTATCAGATTGAGGTAGAGACCATCTATTCCGATTTTCCATAGGGTTCTTATCATGAATGAGTGTTGGACTTTATCAAAAGCTTTTTCTGCATTGCTTGAGATGATCATGTGATTTTTATCTTTGACTTTATTGATGTGGTGTATTACATTTGTTGATTTGCATATGTTGAATCATCCCTGCATTTCTGGGATGAATCCCACTTGGTCGTGGTATATAATCTTCTTGATGACTTGCTGCATTCTGTTTGCCAGTATTTTGTTGAGAATTTTTGCATCTATGTTCATTAGGGAGATTGGCCTGTAATTTTCTTTTTTGTTTGGGTCTTTCTCTGGTTTTAGTATTAGGGTAATACTTACTTTCAGGAATGAGTTAGGGAGAATTGCTTCCCTTTCAATTTCAGGTGTGGGGGAGGGGCGGCCAAGGCTCCCCTCAGCTTCTGAGGTTCTTTGGGTATGGGGGAGGGGGAGAATCTTTAAAAAGGGGTCCCAGCAGGGCATGGTGACACTCCCAGATACTCTGGGAGGCTGAGGCAGGACGATCACAAGTTTGAATCCAGCGTAAGTAATTTAGAGATCTAGAAAAACCCAGTCTCAAAATAAAATATTTTAAAAGGCCTGAGAATATAGCTTAGTAAGTAGGCTCCGAATTCAATACTAAAAAAAAAAAAAAAAAATGGTGAGGCCCAGTGGGAGGTCATCAGGTTGTGGGGTTCCAGCTTTAGAAGGCCCTAATGTAGGCCTCTCAGGAGTAGATTCAGTCCTGCAGTATCAGATTGCTATCAGAGAACAAGCCCGCTCCCTCCCAGGTCTTTTACGTATTCTTTCCCTATGCAATCCCTTCTGCACACACCACTCACCACGGACGCGCACTGCGCAGTGCCATCCCACGCCACCGTGCAGCCAGGGGCCCTCATTAGATACCAACCCCAGAGTGTGTGGACTTTCCTGCCACCAGAACCACGAGCCAGATAAACCTCTTCTCTTCATGCACGGCCCAGCTGCTCTCACTCGACAACACAAAATGAACTAAGACATCGGAGTTGGCTCAGTGTACTGCTTCTTCTTTCCTAGGAATGTACCTCAATTTCCTGCAGAGCAATACCGGCCCTGCCCCTGCCAGCCGTGCCTCAGCTGGACATTCCTGAAGGTCATTGTTCTCGATGGCATAAACCAGTGAGCTTGACCCTACTGGGTTTTTCAGGCTAATGGTGATTTATTCAGGTATAATTGCTATACAGTAAAGGACCCAAATCTTAAATAGTCATATACTCTGGCACTAAGTGCCTGCCTGGCAAGCACGAAGTCATGAGTTCAATTCCCAATACAAAAAAAAAATTCATATACTCATGTATGAGTCCAACATTATCCAGACACAGTCTTAGAACGTTGCAGTCACCACAGAAAGACACACACACCCCTTAGAGTCTCTCTCCCTTGCCTCCCGCCTCCAGGCAATTACTATTATAAGACCCTTTTTATTCTCTTAATTTCAATGCAGCTGTACAGTATACCATTTTCTGCACCTGGATACTTTCACTTAACAAAATATTTTTGAGATTCATCCATTACTGTATATAAGAGTACTTTTGGTTTTTAATCATGAAGAGTGTTCTATTGCTGGACTACCGCAGCTCTACCATCTGTTGGTAGGAGCTGGGCTTGTTTCCAGCTTGGGGTGCTATGAAAGTCCATGAGCATGTGTTTTTGTGGGCAAGACACTCACTTCTCCTAGCTACACATTCAATATTGGGACTAAAGAGTCAAAGGGTAAATGTATGTTTAACATTATCAAAAATATAAGGTTAACATTATCAAAAATAACTTTTCAAAGTCATCATAGCATTTTACATCCCCATAATTGATATGTGAGGTTTTTAACCTGGTCCACATTTTTATTTTAGCCAGGAAAGTGGATGTGTGGTGGTATTTCACTATGGAATTGTTTTTGTTATTGTTACTGATTCATTTTGTTTTATCTGCGTTTCCCTTGACTAAGGAAAATGAGCACATTTCATATATTTGTTGTCTATCCTAATATCTTCTTCTACAAAGTGCCTTATGAATAATTCCTCATTTTATGAATTGGCTTACATTGTTTTTTGTATTATTGATTTTTAGGAGCTTATTATTTGTTTTTTTCTGAGTTCTTTGTCAGATATAATAAACACGCAATGTTCTCTCCCTATCACTTGACTTTTCACTCCCTTAATGGGGATTTTGGTGAGCAGACATTATTAATTTTTATGAAATTCAATCACCAATGTTTCTGTCATAGTTAGTACCCTTGTGTTCTGTTTAAGAAATGTTTCATTTCCCCAAGCTCATGAATATGTTCTTCTATGTTTTGTTTCAGAAGCTTTATAGTTTTAGCTGTCACATTTATGTTCTCATTCCTTTCAAATTAATTCCTTTGCAAGTCTCAAGGAGGGAGTTAAGGCCCATTTGGTTTTCCTCATGGATATTCAGTTGCTCCATCACCACTTTTTATGAAAGCTACTTCCTTGCTTCCACTGAATTCCTTTGGTGACTTGTTGAAAATCAGCTCACTGTAAAATGTAGGTCTACTTTGCGTTGTTACGTTGATCTTGCAGAAGGTACCTAAGAAATGGCCAAAGAGAAAAGGAAGGGCCTACACTGGAGCTTGCTTTCTGAGCTAGATCCACCTTCTGAGTTAAACTTCAAGCCAGACACATGATACTCAGTTCTAAACGCAGTGGGAGAAAGTGACCAAGTGTCGCAGTAAACTCCCAGGCGTGCGCCCAGTGCTGCTCCACACCCACGGCAAACCCCAGCCCCAATCGCAGTGTCACTGGCTGTGCAGTGTTGACACCTCTCACATCTTGGGTTTTGGGCACCACGATAGCTCCTCCAAGGGTCCTAAGAAGTCACAAAACTTCCTGACTCAATGGCGAGACAAAGTCAACCTGCTCATTGGCAAGAGCAAGACCCCAGACTGACCCCTCAATCTTGCCCCAAAACCTAATACTTAAAATACACAACATGAAGCCTCCATGCGACTGTGAGCTCTTCTAACTATTCTGTCCCCACCCTGCGAGTGTCCTGTCTTTTTAAATGTTTGTGTTAGTGTGTACTCGTGGTACACAGTGGCTGCGTTCAGCTTGGGGCGGGTTTGATGCGCACACACACCGCTCCTTGCTTCTGGCCCTTATCACTCCCCTGCCTCCTGCTCCCTTCCCCAGCTCCCCTGCTCCTCCTTGCCCAGGTCTCCTGCTCACTCCCAGAGTCTACGTCCCTGTTTCTTAATATGGCTCTTTTATTTTGATTTTTAAACTATTTGTGTTTTATTTTGTTTTATGGAAAAAAGTGAAACAAAACTTCATAACAAAATAATAGGAAAATAGCAACAGCTAATGCATTGCATATTGTTATATTTAAAATACTTACTCAGAGTGCAAGATATGAGCACACAAAACTCTCCAATCAGTATTAGCACAAACCTTCCTTTTCAATGAACTAAGAGACATAAGTAGTATAACTAACTTGTGTTTTGTTTCCTTTTCTCCTGCTTCCTTTCCCCTGTCCCTAACCTAGTTCCTTTCTCCTTTTGAATGATTGCTTCCCATTTGACAACATCTATTGTACATTTTACACCTTATTTACTCTTTTATAAACTATTTATATTTTGAGTCTCTTGTATTAGAGAACCCATGTGATGTTTAACATATTATGACTGACTTCTTTCACTTTTTTTCATGGTCTCAAGACCCATCTACTTTCCTACAAATCACTCAATTTATCTTTCTTCAGGGTTGAGTGGTACTCCATTCTGTATATATACCACATTTTCTTCATCCTGTCATCTGTTGTATGCATAAACTTTGCTTCTATAATGTATGCATTGCGAGTTGTGCTACTAGAAACAGGGATATACATGTACCTCTGTAGTATGATGACTCTTTTGGAAAGATATACATAAGATGCTTAGCTAGGTCAAATGGAATTTCAATTTTTAGTTTTTTGAGGAATTTCCATACTGGTTTCCACACTAGTTTCCATGGTCACCAACAATATAGAAGAGTTCCCTTCCTCCACAATCTCAACAGCATTTTTTGAGTCTGTAACAACAGCCATTCTTACCAGACAAAGGTGAAATCTTAGTGTTGTTTTGATTTGTATTTACTTAATGGCCAAATACACGGAGCATTTTTCTCACTAGTTTATTGGCCATTTGTACTTCCTCTTCTAAGAAGTGTCTATTAGTGTCAACTGCCAATTTTTTATTGAATCTTTTATTTTGGAGAAAGTCTAATTATTTTTAGTAGTTTGTAGTCTTCTGTCTGAGGAGCATACGGCAAATTTTTTCCCATTTTCACTCCATTGGTTGCTTTCTTTGCTGTACAGAAGGCATTTAATTTGATATTATCCTATTCGGTGAATTTTGATATTATTCTTTGTGTAACAGGGGTTCTATTCAGAAAGTCCTTACTTGTGCCTATGTCTTCAAGAAATTTTCCTAGTTTATCTTCCAGCAGATTGTTTCTGTTTCATTATTTAAGACTTTGACTCATTTTTATTTTATCTTAGAGCATAGTAAGAATTGGCCCAGATGCAAGCTTTTGCATGTGCATAGCCAGTTTTCCCAGCACCATTTGTTAAAGCTATCTTTCTTCCAGCATATGTTTCTGGCCTCTTTGTTAAAGATCAGATGGCTGAAGATACTTGGGGTTGTTTCTAAATCCTCTAACCTATTGCACTGGTCAGCAAGTCTGTTTTTGTGCCAGTATCATACTGTTTTTCCTACTGTGGCTTTGTACTAGAACTTGAATTTGGAGGTTGAAATGCTCCCTGTCTTGCTCTAGTTGCCGAGAATTGCTTTTGCTATTCTGGGGCTCTCCTGGTTCCATATAAATTTTGGAAACATTTTTTCTACTTCTTTGAAAAAAAATCTAATGGTATTTTGATGGCAATTGTGTTAAATGTACATATCCTTTCTGTAATATGTCCATTGTGATGATAACAGTTCTGCCTAGTCAAGAGCAGGAGATGTGTTCCATTTTCTGCTATGGAAATAGAACTATTATGGAAATAGAAATATTCTCTACAATCACTTGCTCACCATAAATTTTGTTATAGAAGTCTTTCTCTTCCTTGGTTAGATTAATTTCTAGGGATTTAATTTTTTAAAGCCAGCGTGAATGCGATAAATGGGATTGCTTTTCTGATTTTTTTCTCAATGGGTTTGTTACTGGATTTGAGGAGTGCTAGAGTCTCCTTGTGGAGGTGGTTTCTAGGTTTTTCTGTCCTGACCAAAAAAGCTGAGTCAAGACAAGCACACACAGTAGCAAAGTTTTTTTAAAAGTAGGAACAGAAACAGGTTCTACAGAGTGAGTCTGAGCCAAATAAAAGTAGGAAAATAAGTACACCTTCCCACTCCAATTATTTCAATATAGGAAGATCAAAATTTGCATTTCTGGTTAATTTTATAAGATGACAGACAATGTAAAAATAATTTTATCAAATTTATTCAATAATTTTTGTGTGTATGGTATATTTTAAAACATTCAATACACGATGCAATGCTACAGTCCAGACAGTAGTACCGAGACTCTTTCCAGATTCCTTTTGCATTTTGGTCTTCCTTTGAAAAACACACTTCACCCTATTGTACTGGCCTTTCCTTCTTCTCTGCAGATGATATAATTTCAATAAAACATCTACACTCTAAATGTAATGGTGAAGTTGTCAATGATGGACATCCTGGTTGGCATTTTGCTATCCTGTATGTTTTCAATTATTTGGTCTATTTGACCTAATCTAAATTGTAAAGGCTTTTTGAACCCCCTTGCTTTGAATAAATAACAAATGAGTTTCATATATTTGGTCCAGAAAGTGCGTAAATATTTTATAATAATATTTTTTCCTCACTTTTGATTATAAGATGGTTTGCTAGATGTTGATCGACTCTGTCAGTACCACTCATAGAGTTATTATAATCATTGACCTCTAATGAAATTTTTTAGCTTTTTTTTAAGTTTTATCATTTCTGTATTATGAATAGTTGACGACAAGGAGACATCGTTTTTGTCTTTTCATTTCATAAAACAGACTTTTCCTGTCTAATACACTAGCATTTCTCCCTTTTTCAAGTTCTTTCTTTTGCAGATCTTTTGGCACCTCCTTCCTATTCCATCTCAACGTCCCAAACATGTCCGTTTTGTATTGTAAAAGAACATCACTGAGTTCCGGAGAAGTATGAAAATTGTATCTAATGTACTTATGATAAGAGTTTTTATAGATTGCAGCATAAAATCGTAGATTAAATTTTCACAAAAAAATAAACATAAATTATTAGAAGAAAACAAACACATTCTTAGATTTCACTAGAAACAAACATCAAAGATGAATACAATATTCTAAATTTAAAGTATGCAAAAATAATTTATATAAGACAAACACACAAGTATACAAGTCTATCTCATGCAAACAAGAGTCACCTGGCTGAATAATACCTGCCTGAGCAATGCTCAGGATAGTCAGTGCATAAACAAACATACTCCCTGAGTGACATTCAGGGTGAAATGATAAGTGGATAATGATTTGTTACATTCTGTTTAAAAATACCTTATTGAGAATTTTTGCATCTATGTTCACTTAAAAAGTTGGTCCGTAGTTTTATTTTTGGTAAGTCTTTATCCAGTTTTGTATCAGGGTAATGCAAACTTCAAGGAATGAGTTGGGCAGTGTTTCTTCTCTTTCAAGAATACCAATAAAAATAGAATTTTAAATTAAAAAAAGAGCTTTAGAAGTATTGCAATCAATTCTTCCTTAAAGTTCTTGTAAAACTAAGTAGTGAAACAATTGGGTTCTGAGCTTCTCTTAGTTGGTACATCTTTCATTACTGCCTAAATTTCTTTGCTTGTTGTTAAACTATTTAGAGTTTTATGTCTTCCTGACTCCATTTTGGTAACTCATATGTGCTAGGGAATCTCCATTTTTTGTAGATTATCCAATTCACTGGAATACAGATTTTTAGTCCTCTGAATTTCAGGGTTTTGTTTCGCTTTTGCCTTTTTTATTTCTAATTGCATTGACTAGGTCTTTTATTTCCTTCTTTTGGTAAGTTTGGCTAAGGAATTGTCTGTTTTGTTTATCTTTTCAAAGAATCAACTCTTCTGATTCACTGGTTCTTTATATTTGCTTTAGTCTCGATTTCATTAATTGCCACATTGATCTTTATGACTTACTTTCTTGTACCAGCTTTGGATTTCGATTACTTTTGGTTTTATAGTCTTGATGTGCATTGTTGCAC
This sequence comes from Dasyprocta punctata, assembly GCA_004363535.1. Taxonomy (NCBI): domain Eukaryota; kingdom Metazoa; phylum Chordata; class Mammalia; order Rodentia; family Dasyproctidae; genus Dasyprocta; species Dasyprocta punctata. The sequence goes on from RJWM01045861.1 coordinate 11,900, forward strand.
TACTTACAGGGATTGTTCTTTTGGGAGACAACTTGAGTGGGTCCCCTTGAATGCAGAACAATTGCTGCAACATTGATTATACTGAGACTTATTTCCTTATGTTGAAATAGATAGAGCTGACTATGGTATTTCCTTCTCTCTTCAATTGACTCTAAGCATTGCAAATAAGACTAGCTGAGGTACTTGTGTGTAATCTCTAAAACCATCTGACAGTGTCCTGTTTCCTCCCATAGTGATCTCTGTAAAACATATAGGCACAGCGGGATGGCAGAGCCAGTGAGATCCAGGAATGTTGACTGGGTATGAGCCTCGATAAAGAGGCTATGAGTCCCCAGGGCATAAAAGTTTACATATCAGAAGCAGGTACTTGTATGTAGTCTTTAAAGCCATCAGACAGTGTCCTGTTTCCTCCCATAGTGACCTTTGTAAAATATATAAAGCACAGCGGGATGGCAGAACCAGTGAGCTCCAGGAATATCAACTGTGTATAAGCCTCAAGAAAGAGGCTATGAGTTCCCAGGGCATAAAGTTTGCATATCAGAAGCTGAAGCAGCAGCCTCCTAAAACAATTCAGTTGATATCAATTGGGTTATGCAAATTGACCTCCCTGCATATCTTTATCTCTGCATTTTGTAGAGATACCTTTCTCACTACCTTGCCAGCCAGCTCAAGTGACTCACCTAG
>RJWM01045862.1:0-12601 GCA_004363535.1 Dasyprocta punctata
GGTGATATTGGGGGTGGAACCCAGGGTCTTGAACTGAGCTGTATCCCTAGTTTGTTACTTTTTTATCTTTTTGAGGCAGGGTTTCACTATGCAGTTCAGACTGGCCTTGAACTCACTTTGTAATTCAGGTTGGCCTCAGACTTGCAGCAGTCCTCCTGCCTCAGCCTCCCGAGTGCTGGGATTACAGGCAGGCGCCTCCACCCCTGGCTTAGCCTGTTACTGTTTTTTTGTTTTCCCCTTTGGAAATTAACAATGGTTAATATATAGTGTATTGTTATCTTCTAAGTAGTTGCCCAGATTATAAAATATAGGTATGAAAAAATGATCAAATGATGATAGCACACACAGTTCTTTTGTTTATTTTATACCATTCTTTTTGATGAACTAACAGAGTAGTAGAATTGTCTATCTTGTGTATGTAATCTTTTCCCTTCTTTGCTTTCTCTTTTCCCTCAGTTATCCTTCCCTTCTGAGCAGTCTCTCCCCCCTCACTTTAACAATATCTATTGTACATTTTGGATCTTGTTTATTCTTTCAGTTTTTTACACTAGGGAAGCTTGTTACATTTTTTTTATGTTTGTTTTTTTTGTTGTTGTTTGTTTTTTTCGGTACCGGGAATCGAACTCACAACCTCACACCTGCCAGGCAGGCGCTTACACCACTGAGCTAAACCCCCCCGCCCTATTTTTTGAGACAGGGCCTCACTATGCAGTTCAGGCTGGCCTTGAGCTCACTTTGTAGCCCAGGCTGGTCTCGAACTTGCAGTGATCCTCCTGCCTCAGCCTCCACTTGTTTTATATATATATATATATATATATATATATATATATATATATTTTTTTTTTTTTTTTTTTTTTTTGCGGCACCAGGGATTGAACTCACAGCCTTGCGCCTGCCAGGGCAGGCGCTTAAGGCACTGAGCCAAACTCCCGGCCCTGGTTTTTTGAGGCAGGGTCGCACTATGTAGCTCAGGTCGGCCTTGCGCCGCGTTGTAGCCCAAGCCGGCCTCGATCTCACAACGCTCCGCCTACCTCAGCCTCCCGAGTGCTGGGATTAAAGGCGTGCGCCACCACGCCCGGCTCACTTGTTATATATTTAAGATAGGATCTCACTAGGTTTTCTAGACTGGCCTCAAAGTTGTGATTGTCCTGTCTCAGCCTCCCAAATAGCTGTGGTTACCGCTGCACCCAGATGGTTTTAATCTGGGGTGGGGGGTACTGCCTAAGCATTGCTCTGCCATTGAGCCTGCTCCTGCCGGACTTTTTTGGGTGATGTTCGTTTTGTTTAACGCACACGCCTGTTAGCTGTGCGTCCTCAGCTTCAGCTGGGCGGCTCCCTCTCCTCAGGTGTGCGCACCATGGCCAGGGCCAGATCAGTCGGTTCCTGCGCTTTTCCTCCCCTGATGGTCGCCTTTGTACTCTGCCAGATCAGAATGGTCAGGGCCGGGAGTTTGGCTCAGTGGCTCAAGCGCCTGTCTGGCAGGTGTGAGGTTGTGAGTTCAATCCCCGGTGCCGCAAAAAAAAAAAAAAAAAAAAAAAAAAAATCAGAATGGTGTTTGTTTGTTTGTTTGTTTGATTTTTTCCTTTTTGTGGGTGCCAGGGATGGAACCCAGGGCTTTGCGCATGCCTGATCTGCTTTTTTTTTTTTTTTTTTTTTTGTCTTTTTTAAGACAGGGTCTCCCTACGCAGTTCAGGCTGGCCTTGTGCTCACTTTGTAGCCCAGGCTGGTCTCGAACTTGCAGTGATCCTCCTGCCTCAGCCTCCTGAGTGCTGGGATTTACAGGTGTGTGCCACTCCACCCGGCTAGTGGTTTGTTTATTTTTAAACAGGGAAAAAGGGAAAAGCAGTCCCATTTTTGTGACATGTTACATGGACGGAAACCCCTCTTCATCGAGCACAGAAGTGACAGATGAGGGAGGGCAGGACACAGCCCCTCCTGGAGCTCCCTTTTGCATGCCGCTTCTGAGTGTGTGTTACGGAGGCCAACTGGGCCAAACAACTGCAAACGCTTACAGGCTGGCCCTTTAAAGCAAAGGTTCACCCAGCCCTGCGGTGTCTGGAGGCTCCCTTGGCCTCCCCGCCGCCCCTGCTGGCTGGCAGGGTTGGATCCAGGGGGACCAGGCAGCTCAGAGTCCCTCTCCCTTTGCCTTGGGGCCGCCCCACTCTGTGTGTTACCGCACAAAACTGGACGTGGCCCTGGGGCCACTGCGGCCAGGCTGTCCTGAGCACTGCGGGTGCTGAGTGGGGTCCCTGCCTCCACCCACTGCGTGCCAGGTGCATCTCCAGGGTGACAGCTGCAGATGTCCCCAGTGTTGGTGGGGTGGGGGGTTGCATTGTTTCTGGTTGGAAGTTACCTGTGTGTTTCGTGTTCTCAGTGCTGGGGATCGAACCCAGGCCCTTCCCACTCAGCTCCGCCCTCCCTGGCCCTTCTCATTTTGAGACAGTGCGTTACTAAGTTGCCCAGGGTGGGTGGAACACGTGACCGTCCTGCCTCAGCCTCCAGTGTGTCTGAGGGTATCTGCGACATGTGTTCTAAGGGGATCGTGTCCCAAGCACAGGTTCACACTGTACCTGCTGTCTTAGCATGACAGTTCCCGTCGGTGCCCCCCCGTTTTTCCCTGCTGCCTGCATATTGCAGTGTGGGAGTCACCCACATCTTTTCTCTGCCCAGCTCTGTGGTGTCTCATTAGGTTTGTGGGGTTTGGACCAAGGCCTGGAGTCGTGGCCATGGGGCTCATGGGGAGCGGGGGCTCAGATGTCTTTCCAGCCACAAGCTGGGGGCAAGGGGTCGAGGTGAACCCGAGGGGCCCGGCAGGGGCTCCCGCGGTGGGGGCTGGGACCCAGGGCCCGAGGCGGGTGGAGCTTGCTCGCCCTGGGGTTTGATGTCACAGTTGCTGTGAGGCTCCCTTAGTGACAAGTGACGGGAAGCAGGACGGGGGGTGGGATTCGTTCACGGCACAAGGGTCTGCGGCTGGTTCGGGGCACCTGTGGGTGCCGGGGTCCTGGGCTGAGCCCCACTGCAGCATAGAGGAAGATGGGAGGTGGGGCTGAGACCCCCCGTTCCCCGCCGTCCTCGCCTCTGCCCAGGCTTTGGCCTTGTACGTGGGTGGCCCCCAGCCATTGTCCTGAAGCCAGTACAGACAGACAGATGGACGGACAGCCCTGCTCTTCCCGCAGTGGTGGATCTGGTCTCTTCGGGCTGGGAGGTTTAGTTCTGCAGCCTGGTCACGTCCCCCCACTCGTTCCTGAGCCTGCACAGGGGAGCCCCCCGGGGACAAGGCGGGAGTCTGAGCAGGCGCCGAGGTGAGCCGAGCGCCCCGCTGGCAGCGGCGGGTGCTTCCTGAGCTTTGCACCCAGCGCTGCTTGGCCATCAGATTTTTTCTCCCCGGTTAAGTGGTTGACCCCAGGGCCTTGGCATCGAGCTGTGTCCCCAGCCGCACCCCGTTTGTTTTTTTTTTTTGAGACAGGGTCTCACCGTGTACTTCAGGCTGGCCTTGAACTCCCTGTGTAGCCCAGGCTGCTCTCGAACTTGCGATCCTGCCTCAGCCTCCCGAGTGCTGGGATCCCAGGCAGGCGTGGTGCAGCTTAGTCCCAGGGTCGACTCTTGCTAGTCACAGATGTCCGTGTGGCCTCGGGTGGCCGCTTCCCCTCCAAGTCTCAGGGGGACGATCGTGCCACCTGCCATGGAGGCCCCCGTCAGAGATGACGAGAAAGAGCTTACGGACGGCCTGACCCCAAATGTGTGAGAAGGGGGGCAGCGTGGAGGGGGCGTGGCCACTGCCCGGCGCTGTGGTCTTTCTGCCTCCAGCTGCTGGCGGGGCTGGGCTGCCCGGAGTCACCCAGTGACAGGGACGGTGGGATGGGATGTGCGAATCCGACAGACCCCCTGCGCGGCCCAGGTGCGCAGGTGCGCAGGCTTCTCTCTCCCCCGCTGGGGTTTGCACCCATGGGCTTGGGCAGGCTGTCAGTTTAGGGGTCTCGGGGTCGCTGCTGGGTCCCAGCACGGATCCGGGGAGGACACGCAGCAGGTCAGACGGGCTCGAGGTCCTGGGCGCAGAAGTCTGAGATCAGGGTGGGGTGAGGCCTCGTCTGCTGGGTGGCTGGCCGTACTCACCGGATATCCCTGGGGGCTGGCCTTGAACTCACTGTGTACCGTATGGTAGCCTCAAATTCAAGGTAGTCATCCTGCCTCAGCCTCGCAAGTGCTGGCTTTATAGGCATGTGCCACCACCTCTGGCTAATTCAGCATCTTTTTACTGTTTTTGTTTTTTTTCCCCCTTGCGATGTTATGGATTGAACCCAGGGAGTTTGCACTGACTATATCCACGGCCACTTTTTTTTTTTTTTTTTTGTGGCACTGGGGCTTGAACTCATAACCTCACGCCTGCCAGACAGGCGCTTTAAGCCACTGAGCCAAACTCCCAGCCCCAGTTTTTTGAGGCAGGGTTGCACTATGTAGCTCAGGCCGACCTTGTGCTCACGTTGTAGCCCAAGTCGGCCTTGAACTCACAACGCTCCTCCTACCTCAGCCTTCCGAGTGCTGGGATTAAAGGCCTGCGCCAGCACGCTTGGCTCCACTTTTTAATTTTAACTTTTATTTTATTTTATTTATTTATTTTTTTTTTTTGTGGCACCAGGGATCGAACTCACAGGTTCACGCCTGCCAGACAGGCACTTATGCTACTGAGCCAAACTCCTGGCCCTAGGTTTTTGAGGCAGGGTAGCACTATGTAGCTCAGGTCGGCCTTAGGCTCGCATTGTAGCCCAAGCGATCCTCGAACTCACAACGCTCCTCCTACCTCAGCCTCCCGAGTGCTGGGATTAAAGGCGTGCGCCACCATGCCCGGCGTCTTTCTTTTATTTTGAGGAAGGGTCTCTCTAAGCCACCAAAATGGACCAGACTTTTGGCTCAGACTTTTGATCCTCCTGCCTCAGCCTCCCAGAGTGCTGGGATGACAAATGTGCTGTGTCACCTGCGTAACTTTTTGAGCCGCATCTAGACCATCTGCATGGAGGCTGCGGCCGGTTACGTCCCTACAAGGAGGTGGCAGGGCTCAGCCCTGGAGTCCTCACCTGTCTGGCAGTGCGCATGCGTCCCTTTTACTCTGCTGCTGAATAAGGTGCACTTTTGAAATCGAGGCTTCTTTCTTCTTCTTCTTTTTTTTTTTTTTGCGGTGACAGTTAAGGGCTGTGATATTATCCGGTCTGTCAATATGTTTTTTTTTTTTTGGTACTGAGAACTGAACTCAGGACCTTGTGCCTTCCAGGCAGGCGCTTAGGTCACTGAGCTAAATCCTTGGCCCTATGTTTTGAGACAGGGTCTCACTATGCAATTCAGGCTGGCCTTGAACTCACTTTGAAGCCCAGGCTGGTCTCAAACTCACAGGGATCCTCCTGCCTCAGCGTCCCAAGTGCTGGGATTACAGGCATGCGCCACCACGCCTGGCTTCTTCTTCTTCTTTTTTTTTTTTTGATAAAGTTCACAAAATGACAAAATGCAGCTCAGCATGGTGGAGCACACATGTCATCCCAGCACCTGGAAGGCTGAAGCAGGAAGATCACAAGTTTGAGGCCAGTTTGGGCACGTTAGCCAAGCCCTGTCTTAAAAACAAAAACAAGAGCCGGGCGTGGTGGCGCACGCCTTTAATCCCAGCACTCGGGAGGCTGAGGTAGGAGGAGCGTTGTGAGTTCGAGGCCGGCTTGGGCTACAACGTGAGCGCAATGCCGGCCTGAACTACATAGTGCGATCCTGTCTCAAAAAACTAGGGCCGGGAGTTTGGCTCAGTGGCTTAAGTGTCTGCCCTGGCAGGCACGAGGTTGTGAGTTCAATCCCCGGTGCCGCAAAAAAAGAAAAAAAAAAAAAAAAACTGCACAGAACGGAAAGAAGCCCCTCTTCTTCTGCAGCCACGCCGTGGACCTTTCAGCGGCCCTGAGGCCTGGGCGCGCTCCACTCCCCAAGAGCAGGACACACAGCTGAGGGGAGGCAGTTACTGCAGTGAGAGGAGCCCAGCTGCCCCCAGCCCACCCCTCACCTGGCACCCCTCAGTGCCAGGGGACACATGGGCCTCTGGGGACAGCGTGGGTCCAGTCCACAGCTGTGCGCCGTTGTGCAGGATGTGCTTATCACAGAGTATGTCCTCACAAGTGGCTTTTCCTGTCTGGATGTAGCGAGCCTCTTTTTTTTTTTTGTACTGGGATTCGAATTCAGAACCTTGTGCTTGCCAAGCAGGTGCTGTGCCACTGAGCTGCCTCCCCGACCCTGTTATTTTTTTGAGGTAGGATCTCTTGCTATGTAGCTTAGGCTGACCTTGAACTGATTATGCAGCAGAAGCTGGCCTTGAACTTGCGGCAGTCTTCCTGCCTCAGCCTCCCTGAGTGCTAGAATGACAGGTGTTGTGGAGATGTCCGGTGTCTGGACAGGAGGGCTGGGGATGGTGCGTCTTGGTCATCCAGATGACCACCGAGTTCTGCTCACCTCCCCTGCCCTCCGCCCCACAGCGGCCAGTTCGCCATCGTGCGGAAGTGCCGGCAGAAGGGCACCGGCAAGGAGTACGCGGCCAAGTTTATCAAGAAGCGGCGCCTGTCGTCCAGCCGGCGCGGGGTGAGCCGCGAGGAGATTGAGCGGGAGGTGAGCATCCTGCGGGAGATCCGGCACCCCAACATCATCACGCTGCACGACGTCTTCGAGAACAAGACGGACGTGGTGCTCATCCTCGAGCTGGTCTCCGGCGGCGAGCTCTTCGACTTCCTGGCCGAGAAGGAGTCGCTGACCGAGGACGAGGCCACACAGTTCCTCAAGCAGATCCTGGACGGCGTCCACTACCTGCACTCCAAGCGCATCGCCCACTTCGACCTCAAGGTGAGCCTGGGGGCGCCGCCTGGCCCCCCGAGTTGCCGCCGCGTCCCCGGCCACCGGGCACTAGCTGCAGAGGTCCCCTCTGTCGCCCTCCCCAGCCAGAGAACATCATGCTTCTGGACAAGAACGTGCCCAGCCCGCGCATCAAGCTCATCGACTTCGGCATCGCCCACAAGATCGAGGCCGGCAACGAGTTCAAGAACATCTTCGGCACCCCCGAGTTTGTGGGTGAGGCTCGGGTTGCCGGGGCGGGGGGGAGACGGGGGGACGTGGGACGGTCTCCAGTGAGCGCGGGGCTCTGGTCGCCCCTTCCTGCTCTCTGCCATCGCGGGGGCGTGGGCTCGGGCCTGTGGCCGCCCGTCAGACCTGCCCGTCGGGAGCCTGGATTACAGCCCGTGTCCCCCCCATCTGCACAGCACCCGAGATCGTCAACTACGAGCCCCTGGGCCTGGAGGCTGACATGTGGTGAGTGCCCCGTCCCCTGCTCCCCGGCAGGGTGGCCCGGCGTGGCCTGGGCGCTGACCCTGCCCCTCGTGTCTCTCCAGGAGCATCGGCGTCATCACCTACATCCTGTGAGTACCCAGATGGCCACAGCTCACCTCCGTGGACGCCGGAGGAGGGACGCGTGAGCGGGCGAGCAAGCGGGTGACTGGTGGCCACCACGGGGGCCTCTGGAAGGTGACCCTGCCTCGTGGTGTGGCCGTGGGCAAGGGGGGGGCCTGAGTCCTCACCTTCCCCAGGGCCACGCCGTGGGGCGGGCAGGCAGGCTTCTGTGGTGGCAGGCCCGGCGCTGGCGGGGAGAGGGGTTCAGGCAGTGTCGTGGGTTTTTCCTGGTTCCGACAAAACCTGGGGCTCTGGGAAGAGCTGGCAGGGGTCCTGGCCTCCCCGACTTTCACCTTGCCCGCCTGCCGCTGTCCCCTGCCGGTGCCGTCAGGTGAGCCGTGGAGCCCGGCACACGTGTGGCCTGTGGCCCCTGCTCCCTGCTGGCGCCGCTGACGTTCGGGAGCCTGGGGGCCTACTCAGTCCTTGTCCCCAGTGACCTCGGCTCAAGGGCACGCTCCGGCTCCTTGTAGCCCATCCCCGCTGGGACTCTCTGGACGTCCCCTCGGGCCCCGGGGTCCCGTGGGCCAGCACTGCATCCCCGGCAGGGCGGGCAGTCGGCTCTCAATGGCTTTGTGTCCCCCCCCACCCCGGCTTCTCTGGAGGACGGTGGGATTTCTGGCCGCAGTTACCGAGCAGGGGAGACTGCCCTGGCCCAGGGGCTCGGAGCTCTGCGGGGACCCCCTGGGGGCGGGCGCTGGCCTCTGATGTCTCTGTCTGCAGCCAGGGGCCCTGGTGCCCCCATTCTTCACGGGGCCCATCACCAGCATGGTGGAGTGGGGTGGCCAAAGTGTCCCCTTTGAGTGGGCAGCAGGGGGCCCTGACCACAGCCCTCGCCCGTCTGCCCGTCCCGTAGTCTCAGCGGGGCGTCCCCATTCCTGGGCGAGACCAAGCAGGAGACGCTGACCAACATCTCGGCCGTGAACTACGACTTCGACGAGGAGTACTTCAGCAGCACCAGCGAGCTGGCCAAGGACTTCATCCGCCGCCTGCTGGTCAAGGACCCCAAGTACGGGGGCGCCAGGGGGACTGGGGGTAGGGGTGGGGGGGTCAACCACCCGGGCCTGGAGCCGAAAGCCAGCTTGGCGTCCTCTTCTGACCAGAGATGACAGATGAAGCTGTGGGGGTTCACACTGCACATACACTGTAAACCCCCCGACCCCCCATACTAGGGCCTTTGGACTGAGTTATATCTCCAGTCCTTTTTCTGAAAAATTGAAGCCAGGCGTGGTGGCACACACCTGTAATCCCAGCACTCGGGAGGCTGAGGCAGGAGGATTGTTGTGTGTCTGAGAGCAGCCTGGGCTACAAAGCGAGTTCAAGGCCAGACTGAACTGTCATAGCGAGACCCTGTCTCAAGAAATAGGGCTGGGGATTTAGCTCAGTGGCCTAGATATGAGTTCAATCCCCAGTACCAAAAAAAAAAAAAAAAAAGGAAGGAAAATTGAAATTTTGAGTCAGGGTCTCACAGGCTGGCATCACACTTACAGTCCTGCCTCGGCCTCCCAGAGTGCTGGGGTGACACATGTATGCCACCATACCCGGCTCCACAGCATGTTTTCAAGAAACTTAGGGCCAGGGATACAGCTCAGTGGTGTAGTGCCTGTTTGGCAAGCACAAGGTCCTGAGTTTGATTCCTGGTACCCAAAAAAGAAAAGAAAAGAAAAACTTCCATTCATTGCCAGCATTCCAGATAGGTTTCGTGTAGAATTCCGATGACTGTTTGCTCCTAGCCTGGGCCCCAGCCCACGCCCTGCTGCCCTCCTGGGCCCCCTCCAGGGGTGCCTGAGTGTCGGGCCCACCCCAGGCCAGAGCTCGGCTAACAAACCCCACAGAGCGCGAGCCCCGAGCCCCACAGGCCCTGGGAAGGAAACAGCCACACCTTGGGGGTTCAGGGTCCTGGGGTCAGACGCCCAGGGGCCTGCTCGAGGCAGGGACAGGGACGGGGACGCCCCTGCAGGGTCACACCTGTAACTCCCCCACCCTGGGGCGGGGCTCTTGCAGGAGGAGAATGACCATCGCTCAGAGCCTGGAGCACTCCTGGATCAAGGTGAGGCCGGGGGCCGGGGCGTCCTGCCGCCTCTGCCTGCCCGGGAGGGTGGCCGGGGGAGTGGCCGGGCAGGGGCCCAGCATGCTCCGCTGCCCGCAGGCCATCCGGCGGCGGAACGTCCGCAGCGAGGACAGCGGGCGGAAGCCGGAGCGGCGGCGCCTGAAGACCACGCGGCTGAAGGAGTACACCATCAAGTCGCACTCCAGCATGCCGCCCAACAACAGCTACGCCAGCTTCGAGCGCTTCTCGCGCGTGCTGGAGGAGGTGGCCGCGGCCGAGGAGGGCCTGCGCGAGCTGCAGCACAGCCGGCGCCTGTGCCGCGAGGACGTGGAGGCGCTGGCGGCCATCTACGAGGAGAAGGAGGCCTGGTACACGGAGGAGCGCGACAGCATCGGCCAGGACCTGCGGCGGCTGCGGCAGGAGCTGCACAAGACCGAGGCCCTGCAGCGGCAGGCGCAGGAGGAGGCCAAGGGCGCGCTGCTGGGCGCCAGCGGGCTCAAGCGCCGCTTCAGCCGCCTGGAGAACCGCTACGAGGCGCTGGCCAAGCAGGTGGCGTCCGAGATGCGCTTCGTGCAGGAGCTGGTGCGGGCGCTGGAGCAGGAGCGGCTGCAGGGCGGGGAGTGCGGGCTGCGCTAGGCCAGGGCCGGGCCTCCCGGGGCGGCAGTGAGGGGACACCTGCGAACTCCCGTCGCGGGTCCCTGAGCTCCCGGGAGCTGCCCCCTGCCGGGTGACGGGGTGACAGGGTGTCCCCAGGGCCTGGCTGGGGGTGGAGAGCTCCCGCCACCTCTTCACCCCCCAGACGCGCCCAGGGAGCCCTAGCAGTGACATCAGCCATGCCCGGTGTCACTTCTCGATTGTGTCCCCGTCAGCACACGGGGGCACTGGCCTGTCCCTCAGCCCTGGGGTGGCTGCCAGCCCTCTCGCAGGGTGGTCCCTGCCCCGCCATGCCACCTTCATCTCCTGGTCCCCTGGGAGCCGTGAGATGCCCTGCTCCACAGGACCAGGAGGGAAGGCACCCCGCCCCGCCTGCAGACCCCATGGCCTCCGGGCTGGGTGGCCCTGCACTGAGGGTCCGGGCAGGCAGGGACCGTGCCCAGCCCCGGGGCCGAGGCCCATCTCTGTGGGTGTGGGAACCGTGTGACCAGTTGGAAACCAAGCAGAATAAAGTCGCCTTCCCTGACGGCTGCATCTGTGGTCCTCCACGCCTGCACGTCGGTTCTGCCCTGCTCAGGAAGGCGGCCTGGGACTGTCCCCACCGTGTGGGCCCCAGGGCCTTACAGCTGTGCGCTGCACCCCCGGATGCCCCCCCTGACCCTCACCGGGTTCCAAGCCCTGTCTGAGCCCTCACTGGACCTGGTCAGCTGTGGCCTCCTCCTCCCGTCGAGGGCGAGTGTTGCCCCGTTCAGTGTGAACAGCTGGTGCCCGTCTGTGGGGCATGCGCACATGGCCGTGGGGCGTCGGCGCATGGGCGTAACAGTGCTTCAAACCCCCATGGCCGGTGTCCTTCCCACTCAAAGGGTCCACCTCCCTGAACAGAGTGGGGAGTGGGGAGTGGCGGAGGCCACTCCGACGGGAAGAACGCACAGAAAGTCCGTGCCCAGGCAGGACACCGCTCGACTAGGACAGGAGTGCGGCTGTCACACTCGCCAGTGTGGAGTAAGGGGAGCTGGACACAGAGGACATACAGGGTGGGCTCTGTGGACAGGAAAACACCCAGGCCGGGAGCTGCCAGACACAAGTAGCCTCGTGGGTGCTGGGGGCTAAAGGGACAGGTGACTCCTCATGGGGAAGGGACTTGCTCTTGGGTAGGTGATAGAATGTTCTAGAAGTGATAGTCACACAGCAATATGAAATAATGCTAAGTTATACGCATAAAAAAGGTTAGAATGGTACAGTTTATGTGCTTTTTATTCTTTTTTCTGTTTGAGACAGGGACTCACTATGTAGCCCAGGCTGGTCTCAAACTTGCAACGATCCTCCTGCCTCAGCCTCCTGAGTGCTGGAATTAAAGGCGTGCACCACCAGTTTATGTGTTTTAGCACTGTCAAAAAAACACCTGGTGGCACACATGTCATCCCAGCACTTTGGGAAGGTGAAACAAGAGGAACTCCAGTTCAAGCCCAGTGTGGGCAACTTAGCAAGGCCCTGTCTCAAAAACATAAAAAGGGGTTGGGATGGGGTTCGGTTTAAAGGCCCTGGGTTCAATCCCCAGTACAAACAAAACACCACACCGAACCTGCAGCCCCACTCCAGGAGCCATTCAAGCGGGCAGTCACTAGGTGGCAGCAGGCAGCTGACTCGGGTCCCCAGGGCCACAGCTGGGGCAGCCCAGATGATCCAGCCACTCAACAGGGCAGGTGGCTGTGACTCACACCCGTGTTCCAGCGGGCCGGGGGCGGAACCGACCTAATGCCTACACACGGAGGGGAACAGAAGTGGGGTCTGTTCACACACTGGAATACAATGCAGCCAGGAAAAGGAAGTCCTGGCACTGCTACAGCCCCGATGGGCCTTGAGGCCGAGCAGCTCAGGGAGCCAAGCCAGACACACATCACAGCGCAGGGGCCCACTCCCACGAGGTCCTTAGCATCGTCACTGAGACAGGAAGGTCCTGGGCTCAATCCCCAGTGCCATACTACATGAATAAGGACAGTGCAGGTGTCTGTGTCACAGGGAGGATGTGAACCCCAGGCTTCCGACCAGCCCTGGCCCCAGCCCCAGCCCCTGCCCAGGGCCCCTCCCCTGGCCTCCTAGAGTAGCGGCGTGGCCAGTGGCAGGCTGAGCCCTCTTTCAGAACCATGCGGATGGAGCAGGTGCACGCCCACCTGGGCACCGCCTCTCTCCTGGGCGTCGGCGGGAGCCCCGTGCAGCTGGGGCTGCGGTGGGTGACACTGCATCCGCGCTACAACCCGGGCACCCTGGACTCGGATGTGGCCGTGCTGGAGCTGGCCCGGCCCCTGCTCTTCGGCAAATACATCCAGCCCGTCTGCCTCCCCCTGGCCATCCAGAAATTCCCGGTGGGCCGCAAGTGCATGATCTCGGGCTGGGGCAACACGCAGGAAGGGAACGGTAAGTGGCTGCCGCGGCCGACAAGGC
>RJWM01045863.1:0-12609 GCA_004363535.1 Dasyprocta punctata
TTTTTTTTCTAGAGCCTCATTCATTTGCTTTGTTGTTACCAATTCAGAGAGGCCAGGTGGGTGGTTTTGGGTTGTCCCACCTTGTTGCCTCTGGGCTTACCTTTGGCAAACTGGATTTCTGGGGTTGCATCTCAAGTGTCTTCTCATTTTTTTTAGTTTAATTCCTGGGTTGATGCTTGCAAATTGTCTATGGCGAGTAACTTTATTGCTAGTATTTAGAACCTTAGGAAATAACTACTTCTCAGAGATATTTTCTAGGTATAGCTGAATTTTGGGTTTTGAGTCTGTTGCAGGATCCTACCTCTTGGGCTCAGGGGTATAGCTCAGGGGCACAGTGCTTGCTTGGCAAGCATGAGGTCCTGAGTTTGATTCTTGGTTCAAAAAAAAAAAAAAAACCCTACCTTTTCAATTTATAGAATTTGAGAAGTTGCTCCCTTTTTGGCCCAGCCCCTGGTTCTCAGTATTTTCTAAGTGCCTTAGGCAATCTCTGTCTTAGTATACCAGGAAGAATAGCTGGTTTAAAACAGTTATGTCACTTTGGCTAAAGTTGTACAATTAGCAAGAATAATACCAGCAAACACAGCCTAGAAAATGACAAACTGAGGTAACAATTAATTTGCCACCTTTAACTGTATGAACTAGATTTGTGGTTATATAACAAAATCTAAAATTAACTAGAAAATTGTATGAAACAAATAAGCCCTCAATATGCCCTCAGAGAGAAAATTTAAAAAGACTTAGGGAAAAAATGTAAACAGAAAAAGAGGAAGAGATTAGAAGCAAGGCTGGAGGACAAAGGAGGAGCACCCGCACTTTGGGAAACTGGTGCAGAAGACAGGAAGGAAAGAGAGAAGGAAGAAATGAAAGAACAAAACAACAGCCACCAAAAAAACTGGAAACGATGTTCACACTCAAATAAAAAGAAGATTAAACAATGAAGACCCCCCCCAAAAAAAACCAAGACAGAGAGAAATGTCCACTTCAAGGTTTGTCAACCTGTTGAGCTAGCCTCCAGATCCATGTTGATTTATCCCAGGAAGCCAGCAGTAGCTTTACAGCAGGGTAGTGGATAATCTTGATGAACCTGTACCTTTATTTTCCCTGAAGTTCAGGCTGGTTTCTGGCCTTGAGGCTGGAACCAGACCTGTTCAGCCTGCAGCAGTCAGCGCATCTTCTGTGCACTTAAACTCAGCTGGGAGCTACCAGATTGAGCCAGCAGTTGTTCTGAGTTCCAACCTCAGTTGGCCCCTCTCCAAGATGGCTCCTAGTCAATCACCCTCTCCTGGGGGCTAACTGAATCTGCGCCACTCACCACTCAGTGAAGTCTACAGCATCCATTGCTCCATTGCATTGCTGCATCTGGGGAGGTCTCTGGGATTGCCAGCAGGTACTGTGTGTCTGCACGTTTGAACCATTCCTCCCACCCAACAAAGTGAGTGCCATCTCAGAGAGAAGGCACCATCTCCTTCTTCATTGAAGTTTCTTCACTCTCCCCATGGGCTTCAGTTCTCATGTCAGATCCTTCTGGGCTAAAGGGACCTACTTCTATTCTTCCTCTCTTCCTTATGTTGCTATATTCCAGAGTCTGGACACCAAATCTCAGAGAGTTTCCTTCTCTGCTGCTCACCACTCTGCCATCTTCCTTGAAGTCTTAGACCTGAACTTGCAATTCACTAGACTCAAGTTTCCCAGAGTGCTGAGATTATAGGTGTGCGCAACTGCTCCCAGCAAATTTGTCTTTTTGACTTAATATATTTCGGGTTTATCTCTGTGAATTTAAGTATCTCATCATTTGAATTAATAGTATCAATTATTAATGGAACACGGGGATATAGCTCAGCGTGAAGACCCAGGGCTCAATCCCTACTACTGAAAAAAAAAAGTAACAAATTCAGGACAGAATTCACTTGGGGAAAGGAGCTAGGTGAATGGTATTAGGGAAGGCAGAATGGAACTGCAACTCAGTCTTATTTTCATTTGATTTTTTGGTGTCCTAGAGACTGAACCCAGGCCTCACTCATGCTAGCTAAGTGCTCTACTTCTGAGCTATTCTCCAGCCACTTTTCTTTCTTTCTTTCTTTCTTTTGTTTTTTTTTTTTTTTGGTACCAGGGATCAAACCCACGACCTCACGCTTTCCAGGCAGGCACTAATGCCACTGAGCTAAATCCCCAGTCCCTTCTCCAGCCACTTTTATTTATATATAATTAACACACAATAAATGGCACATAATAAACTTACAATTTCCTGCATTTTGATAAAAGATACACTGATGAAACATTTCCACATCACGATATTAAATATATTACTCCCAAGTTTCCTTCTGCTCCTTTGTAAATCTTTCTCTAAGGCACTCATTGGCCTAGGGCAACCATTGTCCTTGTTTTTTCCTTTCGTGTGCCTGTGGTGGAACCCAGGCTTCTTTGGCACTAAAGGACCCTGTTATGGTGGATACATTGTGTCAATTTGAGCAATTTAGAAGTTTAAGGAGGAGACTCAGCAGGGAACCAGGGTTCTTTGTAAATATCCTCATTCTGTGCAAGAGGAGAGCAAGATTTTGTGAGTGCTAAAAGGCTCTGGGGTAGGCTGGCCTGTGTACAGTATAAAAGAGGAAAAGAGGCTTGCTCTACCCTTTTTTGCTCTGGCTGCTGCATTGAAGTATTGCCCCTGTTCCATGCCAGCCTGCCTTGAAGCCAGCTGATTATGGATGGGAATCTCCACAAACTATGAGCTAAATAATCCCTTCCTTCCTTCCTTTTGAGTGTTGGGTATTTTGTGTCAACAAGGAGAGAAAAGTAACCGAGACAGACCATACTACCACTGAGCTATACCTCCAGCCTTGCTGTTGTTTTTGTCACTAGATATCATTTTTATATTCTAGAATTTTATATAAATGGAGTCACACAGTATATATTCTATACACAGTATATTGTCTTTCACTCAACATAATTGAGATTTTCTATAATGTGCCATTCAGTCCTTTTTATTACTTGTAGTTTTCCATTGTATGGCTATAGCAAGATTTCTCCAGCTCTTATGAAACCACACACCAATCAAGCTTCTATCAGGCTTCTGTCTCCACCACATCACTGCAAGTGCACCTGCCAAGATCAATTCTCACTCGTTAAAAATCCTCACTCATCTTCCTTGACACAGCAGTGGCATGTCACACCCGATTCCCACCCTGCTTTTTTTCTCTTTTTTTCTTTACTTGGGATTAACTCGGGGCTTTGCATTGAGCTACATCTCCAGCCCTTTTATTATTTGTTTTTTGTTTGCTATGTAGCCTAATCTGGCCTTGAACTCACGGCAATCTTCTTGCCTCAGCCTCACAAATGCTGGGATCAGGTGTGTGCCACCACACTCAACCCCAAACCCTTTAAAACTCTGGAGCAGGCTCTTGCTAAATTCCCCAAACTAGGTGCGGACTTGCTGTCTTTCTGCCTCAGCCTCCTGAGTGCTGGCATGACTCCTGCCCTCTCTGCACATGTTCTTGGGTAGCCTCTGGAGCACCCTCTGCTCTGGGCTCCCCTCTCTTGTCTAGGACCACGTGTGCTCTGGCGCTTGGCTCTAATTTTGTCACTTCCGTGCGGTCAGTTGCAGTCTAAGCTCACTTCGCTCTCATTTCGTTAACACTCTCTGGTAAGCCCACCCTGTAGGCCTTCCGGGTCGTCTGAACCCCAAGGCAGAGTCGGAGACTCCTCCTGAGTACCCCTGCCATCTCTGCCCGCAGACAACTGTCTGCCTCTCTCCATCCTGCAGTGTCTCAGGTCTGCATCCCCACGCGATCTCGGTGCCGACTGCCCTGGGATCTTACTCTGCCCGTCTGGTTCCTGCTCCCAAGCCTGAGCAGGTCCTAGTCCTCAGCCACCTGGTCCGCCCTACGCCGCCCTTCCACGCAGTGTCATATCTAGGGGGCAGGGACTCCATTTTATGCCAATACAAGGTGATGAGCGAGGTCTGCGCTGAGTAGCTGGGCGCAACTTATGTCGCAGTGAGGGGCAGCTAGGCTACAAGTGCTGGGTAATCACAGTCGTCTGTTTGGAACTTTAAAAACCATTACCCAAGTGCCATGGCGGGAGCGGAACCCTCATTGGTCAGTGTGCATCCTGGGGGCGGGGCCGCGCATGCCTAGACAGTCTCCACGGGACCTGGAGGGAATCCTGGAAGGCAGAACCTGGTGACTCTAGGTTGGCACGTGAGGACCACTGGCGGTGGGGGCTCGCAGAGTGTGGGGAGAGGCCTGGAAATGGAGTGGAGAAGTTAGGGAGCCAAACAGGGCCTTGGGGGACAGGCTAGGAGTTTCTGGGGACCTCAAGGCATTTCCAGAGACTTGGGCGTTGGAGTCCACGTCCTCGTTCTTTCTCTGAAGCTGCAGTTTCAGTAGATTTCACGAGGCCACGAAATGAGGGGGAGCCGTTCTTCCCTCAGTGGGGAAGCAGGGCTCTTGAGGTATCAGTCCCGGCCTTCAGAGGACGTGGAGCGGGTGCAGGCCACGCCCTCACCTGCCCTCTGCCCACCTGGCTCCTACTGGCTCTTCTCACCTTCCCTTCTCAGGACCTGAGCAGGGAATGGGTGGAGAGCGAGGCCTCCCCAGCAAGGTGTGAGTGCCGGTGTTTAAATCGTCCTTCGCTTTAGGATGCCGCATGCGCCATCTGAGGTAGATGGCACTTCCGTTTCAACCGGAAGTGAAAATCCTCACAGGTAGTGTCAGTCAGCTACACGCTCAAAGATAAACCTGAAGCAGAAGCCATTAAGCCCTGGATGGTCTTTCATGAAGAAGGGAAGAGTGTGTTTATCACAATTGTTTTTAAAATGGGGGGGTATAACTATGGTGTCTTTAAAAAATTTTCCTGAGAGCCGGGCCTGGTGGCACACACCTGTAATCCGAGCACTCGGGAAGCTGAGGCAAGAGGATCACTGAGTTTGAGGCCAGCCTGCACCACATAGCGAGGGAGCCCCATCCCAACTGCCCCTCCATCCCCTGAAAAAGCTTCCAAGAGCTGACTGTGGTGGAATATGCTTACAATTTCAGCACACAGGAGGCTGAGGCAGGGGAGTTGCCAGGAATTTAAGCCCATAGTGTGCTATGCAGTGAGTTCAAGACCAGCCTGAGCTACATAATGAGACTCTCTAAATCCCTAAAACTAGGTTAGATTTTTGAACTCTGGGAGTAGTTAACAGTATTCCTCCCTTATCCATTACTTTCTTTAGTTTCATTTACCCATGATTATAGAATACAAAAATATTAAATGGAAAATTTCAGCAGTAAGCAATTTGTGAATTTGGAATTGTGTGCCATTCAAAGTAGCATGACAAAATCTGCTGTCCTGCTTCCTCCTTGGCAGAACACAAATCATTCTTTGCTCTGGGGTATCCAAAACTGTATGTGATACCCACCCATTAATCATTTTATCAGAGTTCCTTTGTTCATTAGCTAAACTGTCACATTATCTAATTGCTTGTGATCAAGTAACCCTTATTTGACTTGATAATGGTCACAAAATGCAAGAATAGTAATGTTGGGAATTGCTCCTTCAAAGTGCCAAGATGTTCCAGCTGGATCTGGTGATTCATACCTGTATTCCCAGCACTCAGGAGGCTGAGACAGGAGGATCACTGTGAGTTTGAAGCCAGCCTAGGCTACAAAGTGAGTTCAAGGTCAGCCTGAACTGCATAGCAAGACTCTGTCTCAAAAAGTAAAAAGAAAAAAAAAATTGCCAAGATGACAGTTTCCAAGAAAAAAAAATTGTATTTCTGAGGTTGCTAAGATCCATGGTAGGAAAACTTTTATCCATGAAATTGTGAAGAAAATAAAAGAAACTCATGATAATTATTGCTGTCATTCCTTAAAATGCAAAACTTATGGTTAGGTGGTATGATGGAAAAGGCAGTAAATTATAGGGCCTGGTATGGTCTGTGGTTTCAGGCATCTACTAGAAGTCTTGAAAAATAACCCTTTGGGATAAGAGGAAACTACTATAGCCTAAAGCCCAAGTCACAGAGTATAAATTACTCTCCTTTGGCAGCATAAACAGATATGAAAGGTGATAGAGGATAGATATATCAATCTAGGTATATAATAATGACATCAAACAATGGCCTTTTATGTTTTTAAGAGAGGATCTCACTGTGTAATGCAAGCTAACTTTGAACTTGTGATCCCCCTGTCTGAATCTCCCAGGGTACTGGGATTACAGGCTTGTACCATCACACCTGGCTGGTTTTTTTTTTTTTTTTTTTTTTTTCTGCACCAGGGATTGAACTCACAACCTCACACCTGCCAGGTCAGGCGCTTAAGCCACTGAGCCAAACTCCCGGCCCTCGCTGGTTATTTTTGAGATGGGATCTTGCTATACTGCTCAGGCTGGCCTGGAACTCCTGTGATCCAGGGCTCAAGTGATTCTCTTTCCTCAACCTGCTGAGTTTCTGGGAACTAAAGGTGTGAATGATAGTGCGTGTAAGAAGTCAGTACTGATCCAGGGGTTTAGAATGTAATTGGGTGTAGGCCAATGGCAAAGCACATGCTTAGCTGTGCATTCAATGTCCAGTATCAAAAAAAAAAAAGAAAAAGAAAAAAAAAAAAGAAAAAGAAAAGAAAACTTTGTATGCTTTAAATTTGTGGATATTTGGGATAGTTTGCTCCATTGTTTTAATCTAGTTCCCAAGTTTTTTACTTACTTAACACCAAGTGTTTTCTGACCACCTATTATGTGCCCTGCATGATTTCTAGGTTCTGGAGGATAAAGCAGTGAAGACAACAGCAGCCTTATCCTGGAAAAGCATAATATTATGTTCTAGTAAGCATGGATGTGTGTACTGAGACAGAAGATAAAAGATAAATTAATAAGATACTGTGTATACTGTATTGGAATGATAATTTGCTGTGGAAAAAATCAGGCAAGGGAGAGTCATAGTGATTGTTGAGGAGTTATGATTTTGAATAATTTAAGAGGCCACCTGAAGAAAGTGGGGTGACCTGTGATGCTGATAGTTGACAGAAAAGCGTACCATATCAAGGGTGCTGCATGTACAGGGACATGAACCTGATGGTGCCCCGCATGGGAAGGAGTAAGGAAAGGTATGGAGAGCAGTGTGGATGGGAGAGGAGCAAGGGGAGGGCAGGTTGCAGAGTGCACTGGAATCACAAGAGATCTGGGTTGTATTTTCAGGAGGGTAGGAGGGGTGGAGAGTCTGAGTAAAGGGAGGATGGGATCTGATTCAGGGTTACTGTACCTCTGATTGGAGAGAAGTGGGTCAAAGGTAGAATAAGGGAGGTCAGTTAGGAGGCCCTTGTGGTAACCCAGGCTTGTGGCAGTGGAATGTAGGGAATAAAAGATTTAATAAATAAAAATACAGGATTTCAGTTAAATTTGGATTTCCGGGAAACTTTTTTTTGGTTCAAGTATGTACTGTGCAACTTTTTTTTTTTTTTTTTTTTTTTTTTTTTGAGACAGGGTCTTGTCCTTTAGTTCAGGCTGGCCTCAAACTCCTGATTCTCTCCCTCAGCCTCTCAAGTACTGGGACTAGAGGTGTGCACCATTCTGCTCGGTGGGAAATTCAAATTTAACTAGATGTCCTATTTTGTGTAGTAACCCTATAATTGCCAGAAAATACAGAGTAAGAAATGGTCAAATTCTTGATTTTTTTTTTAGATAAAATCTAGCTATATTGTCTAGGTTGGCCTCAAATTCCTGGACTCAAGCAGTCCTCCTGCCTTAGTCTCCCAAGTAACTGATGCATCCCACCATAGCCAGCTTATTACTGATTTTTATGTAAGGGTTCTTTGCAAATCTGGGCATGTAGCTCAGTGGGAGGCTGCCTACCTAGTATGTTGAGGCCCTAGCACTAATAATGGAAAAAGTTTTGTATATTTTGGATGCCAGTCTTTTATCAGATGAAGCTTTTGAAAATATTTTCTTCTGGTCTGGGGCTTGTCTTCTAATTTTTCCTCCCTCCCTTATTTCTTTTTTCTATTTGTCCTGTAATTTTGCTGTAACTGATAGGTTCTAGGAATATTTTGTCAATTTTTTTATATTTTCAATATAAAAGACAGTTTTAGCTGGGCGTGGTGGCGCACGCCTGTAATCCTAGTACTGGTGAGGCTGAGGCAGGAGGATTGTTTTAAAACGAGTTCGAAACCAGCCTGGGCTACAAAGCGAGTTCAAGGCCAGCCTGAACTGCATAGTGAGACCCTGTCTTAAAAAATAGGGCTGGGGAGCCGGGCATGGTGGCGCACGCCTTTAGTCCCAGCACTCAGGAGGCTGAGGTAGGAGGAGCGTTGTGAGTTCCAGGCCGGCTTGGGCTACAACGTGAGCGCAAGGCCAGCCTGAGCTACATAGTGCGACCCTGCCTCGAAAAACCAGGGCTAGGATTTTGGCTCGGTGGCTTAAGCGCCTGCCCTGGCAGGTGTGAGGTTGTGAGGTTGTGAGTTTGATCCCTGGTGCTCTAAGATAAGCAATAAAGTTTCCCGGAAAACTGTTTCTTGGCAGGTTGAAACAGGAAACTCACTGTGAGTATGAGGCCAGCCTGGGGTTCTTGAGTTCAAGAACAACCTGTACTGTATAGAGAAACCCTGTCTCAAAACAAATTTTCCCCCTGTTTAAGTCTAAAATATATTTTGAGTTCATTTTTATGAAAATTGTATTCATTGTTTTTTGTTTTTGCCTGGGGATATCCAGTTCTAGTTTGAAGACTGATTTTCCTCTGCCATATCCACTTTTTAGTCAAAACTCAGCAGACTCTTTATGTGCATTTATTTTTAGACTGTTTACTGCTCCATTGGTGTTTTTGTTTGTTTGTTTGTTTTTGTGGCACCAGGGATCAAATTCAGAACCTCACTCCTGCCAGACAAGTGCTTAAGCCACTGAGCCAAACTCCCGGCCCTTGTTTTTTGAGGTAAGGTCGCACTATGTAGCTCAGGCTGGCCTTGCGCTTGTGTTGTAGCCCAGGCCGGTCTCAAACTCACAACGCTCATCCTACCTCAGCCTCCTGAGTGCTGGGATTAAAGGCGTGCCCCACCACGCCCAGCTGCTCCATTGTTCTTTTTGTCTGTTCTCTTACCAGTACCCACACCGTTTTGATTACTGTAGATTTATAGCAAGTCTTGAGGCCACATAGTGTCAATCCTCTGACCTTTTTTTCTTCATATTTTATTGCCTATTTTTGGTCTCTTGCCTCTTTACATGAACTGTAGAATCGATTTATCAATGTCATCCATAAACTAACTTGCTGGAATTCTTTTTATTAGAATTGCACTGAATTTGTAGATCACATTGGGAAGAACTGATATGCTGGTAATATTGAGTCTTCTTATTCATCAATATGAGTCTCCACATATTAGTTTTTCTTTGATTTATATCATCAGTGTTTTATAGTTTTCCTTATATGTATCTGATGCTTTTTTTTTTTTTTTTTTGAGTGCTGGAATCAAAGGTATGTGCCACCACACCCAGCCTTGATGGAAATTTTGTAAGATTTATACCTAAGTAGCCAGCCATGGTGATGCTGAGACAGGGTCTCACTATGCAGTTCAGGCTGGCCTTGAACTCACAGCAGTCCTCCTGCCTCAGCCTCCCAAGTGCTGGGACTATAGCTGTACGCCACCACACCCAGCTATGACTTCAAATTCTTTTTGTCCTGTAACCTTGCTATAATCACTTATCAGTTCTAGGAATATTTTCTCAATTCTTCTATATTTTCAACATAAAAGATAGTTTTATTTCTTCCTACCCGGTGGATGTACCTTTTATTTATTTTTGTCTTTTTTTATTTAAGCCTTGCCTTATTCCCAATCTTAGCAGGAAAGCATCTAGTTCCTCACCCTAAGTGTAATGTCAAGCTGGGTGTGGTGGCAGATGACAGGCTGAGTTAGCAGGATGCAACGTTGTGTACCAGGCTGAGCTACACAGCAAGTTGGAAGCTAGCCTGCATCTCAAACAAGCAAGCAAGCAGTGCTAGCTCTAGGTTCATTGCAGATGTTTTTCATCAAGTTGAAGTTCCCCTTTATTACTAGTTTGCTAGGAGTTTCTATTATGACTCAGTGTTGAATTTTGTCAAGTGCTTTTTCTGCACCAATTGGTACGATTACAGGATTTTTCTTTTTTTAAGACTAGGAAAATGTATTAGAGAAAAGGAATGGGGAATAGGATTGGGGAAATAGGAAATAGAAATAGCTTCTGAGAGACAGGACGGGTCCCAAATGGGTTACCAACAAGCCCACCTCTCAAAGGAAGTTTTATAGCACAAAATCTGAGGTGGGTACAATGTGGGTCAAAATTATGATCAACCAATAATATTGCAAGTATAGTTGCTTAGGTAATATTGATCTAATGGTAGCAAGGGGTGACAACCTTAATCTTGGTTGGTAATCTATAGTCTTAGTCTGGTCTTTAGTATTAGTCTTAGTCTTAGTTGGTGGGAGAGGATGGTTCACCCATAATGAAATAATGGGAAATCTCAAAAGGATGTTACCAGTAATCTCAAACCTCCATTCAACCCTTAGGGGAAAGTATGTAGAACTAGCCATTACCACTTTAATCTTCAGATGCGCCTCCAGCCACAGTCCTGATGCATTCTCATCTTCTGCACTAACTTCCTCAGGGCCCAGCCCTGTCTGACTGCCTACCATATTTCTGCCTGTTTATAATAGACCCCTTCTGAAGAGGTATCCCTACCTGTGGTTAGAGGAGAAGGGGTATAGTTTCCGTCTAACTGTTTGGAGCTGAGAAGGTCATTGTGGGGGAAACCACAGTCAGGGGCCTTCTCCAGAGAGCTAATCTAATGGGCCTTACATGTCATATTGTAGTTTAGCAATTATGAACTCTTTACAAGGTTGATCTAGTGGGTCCCGGGAAAGGAGTCCAGCACGTGTGTTGTTGGTCCCATCTGCATGATCGCTTGGAGTTTGGCAGCCTCTCCTTTCATATATCTTGTTGGATTCTCCAAGATGTATAGGGGAAATGCTAGATGTCAGATATGCCCAGTTTATGTCCCCTGAAGTTGAACGAATTTTAAGGAACAGCATAGGTTAAGAGTAGGAAAATTTATTGAAGAAAAGAAATGGAGAATAGGAATGGGGGAATAGGGAATAGGAATAGCGCCTAAGAGATAGGAGGGGTCCTGCATGAGTTGCCCCTTTCACCTATTGATGTGGATTACATTAATTGGTTTTTGAATGTTGAAACAGCCTTGAGTGCTTGAAATAAATCCCACTTTGTTGTGGTATATGATTCTTTTTATAAATTGTTGGATTCTATTTGCTTGTATTTTGTTAAGGACTTTGCATGTCTGTGATTTTCCTGTAATGTTGTTGCATAGTTTGGTATAATACTGGCCTCTTAGAATGAGTTAGGAAATACTCTTTCTGATTCTGTTTTCTGGAATGGATTGTAAAGAATTAATGTAGGCCAGACACAGTGGCACACACCTGTAATGCCAGTACTCAGGGAGGCTGAGGAAGGAGGATCGCTGTGAGTTCAAGACCAATCTGGGCTACATAGTGAGTTCAAGGCCAGCCTGAACTGCATAGCAAGACCCTGTAAGAAAAACAAAACAAAACATAATCATTTCCTTAAATGTTTCATAGAATCCAATCTTTCTGGGCAATATAGCCAGTTTTTAATGTGTGCATTTGTGCATGTGTACACGTGTCTGTTTGTGTGTGTATTTATTTTTGTTTTTTGAGACAAGGTCTCACTATGTAGCCCAGGCTGGCCTTAAACTCACAGTGATCCTCCTGCCTCAACCTCCTGAGTGTTGGAATTACAGATGTATATTACCAAACCAGGCTTGTAGCCAGTTTTTGTTTGTTTGTTTTTGAGACAGAACCTCAAAAAATTAAAAAACCCTGTAATATTTAGTTTCAATCCTATGGGACCTTTATTTGCACTGAGGTGAATGTGAGAGTCTAGTTTGTTACAAATTAGTCATTTGAACTGAGAGCAGGTGAATGTGAATAGCCCTCAGAGATCATGGATTTATTTGAAAATGGTAAAGCCACATTCTCTGAGAAAGTAATTAAGAAGAGGCTGTTAAGTACCAGTGTCCATTCCAGCTACTAGATAATCATGTATTTGGTTTTGCTTTTCTGAAGTACTAGGAATTGAGGTCAGGGCCTTTGCAGTGAGCTACATCCCTAGCCCTTTTTTTTTTTTTTTTTTTTGACACAGGGGCTTGCTATAGAGTTTGAGCTGGCCTTGAACTCACTTTGTAGCCCAGGCTGATCGGGAACTCACAACAATCCTTCTGCCTCAACCTCTCAAGTACTGGGATTACAGGCATGTGCCACCATGCCCAGCCTCATGCTTCTTTTAAAGAAGTTTTTAAAACAGAATTTTGCTAGCCGGGTGTGGTGGCGCACGCCTTTAATCCCAGCACTTGGAAGGCTGAGGTAGGAGGAGTGTTGTGAGTTCGAGGTCGGCTTGGGCTACAACGCGAGCGCGAGGCCTACCTGAGCGACATAGTGCGACCCTGCCTCAAAAAAACAAAAAAATAAAAAAACAAAAAACCAGGGCCAGGAGTTTGGCTCAGTAACTTAAGTACCTGTCTGACAAGGCGTGAGGTTGTGAGTTCAATCCCCGGTGCCGCAAAAAAAAAAAAAAAAAAAAAAA
>RJWM01045864.1:0-12578 GCA_004363535.1 Dasyprocta punctata
AGTGGGTCTCCCTGAGTGGGTCTCTCTGAGTGAGTCTCCCTGAGCAGGTCTCTCTGAGTGAATCTCCCTGAGTGGGTCTCCCTGAGCAGGTCTCTCTGAGTGAATCTCCCTGAGTGGATCTCCCTGAGTGCATCTCCCTGAGTGGGTCTCCCTGAGTGGGTCTCTCTGAATGAATCTCCCTGAGCGGGTCTCTCTGAGTGAATCTCTCTGGGTGAATCTTCCTGAGTGGGTCTCCCTGAGCAGATCTCCAGGCACCGACTCAGAAGATCGCACATCGGGCCACAGCCCTCTCCACTGCAGACCCGAGTGGCTCCAGGGCTGGTTGCACCACAGCATCCCTGAGCAGGAGGAGAGGGACTGGGCCCTCATGGCGACCCTGTGGGTGACATCCAGGGCTTTGTGAGGCACCCTGGCGGCTGCTGCCTAGGTCCGAAGCGTCCCCGTCCAGGATACTTCCTGAGGGCGGGCCGGCTTTGTAGACCCCCGGAGATGCAGTCTCCTCTCTCGCAGAGGGTGGGAGGAAGAGGCTGAAGGAGGAGAGCGGAGCTTCCCCACCATACCCTCGCCTTTCTAGGCCCTGTGAGGGCCCAAGCAGCCATCTTCCTCCCTGGCTGCTGCGGAGCTGGCTCCGGCCTGTGCTGGGGGAAGCCAGAGGCCCTCTGCCCCGTGCTGTTTCCCTGTGGGAGGGTGGGGACCTTCTCACAGCCCTTCCCAAGGCCACCAGCAGGATCAGGGCTTTCTGAGTCTTCCGCAGACCCAGGTAGGATGCCTGAGCCCGGCCCTCCAGCCCAGCCTGCTGCACAGTGCTCTCCCAGGTGCCGGGCGGTGCAGGGAAGAAGGAAAGGCGGGACGCCTGTCAGGACCGCAGTCACGGGAGGCCCTGCGGGCGAGGTGGGGCTGCCTCCTGCCCAAGTCAAGGGGCTGAGCCCCAAGGTCCCTGATGCCCCTGGGCTGCATCCAAAGCAGGAAGTGACAGAGCCTTCAGTTCCCAAGGGACCTGATGTGGGGCGGATGCCGTGGGGCCTTGTGTGTGGGGGCAACTGTGTGATGGCCAAGGAGGGCCTTCGCTGGGCCTTAACCCGCAGGGCCAGCAGGGGAGTGGGGTAGGAAGGTGGCCAGTCAGGTGGCAGGGCCCTGCGACCCAGGACGCAGAGGCGGGAAGGTGCACAGCTCAGAACAGCGCACACTCTGGGAAGCGAACGCCATGGACCACAGCTGTGCACCATCTGCGGTGCAAGGGCGGCCACTGAGAGGTTTCGGTCAACAGGGACAAAGAAGCAAAGTAACTGTAGGAAAAGGTCTGGATTTCAAGAAAATGTTTTTGCTATAATTTTGAAAGTGTAAAAACATTAGGAGCTAAAAGTAACAGGTGCCCTTTAAAAATTGAAAAAAATGCGAAAAGCTCCAACAGAAGACCCACGATAGTGGCACTTTGGAGGCCCTGGAGTTGGCCAGGGGTAGGGACAGCAGGACAGGCAGGAAGTCACGAGTTGTCCCCACCCTAGCTGCCCACCCTTCCCTTTGCGTCTCATCTCCCGGCGTCCGCTGTCCAGGCAAACGATTCCGTTGGAATCATGCTCTGCTGGCAAAGAAAGCAGATTCTCAGCAATGTACGAGCCCGCGGCTTGGTCCCCTGGTCAGAAGCAAGTCTGGCCGGTCGCCTCACGTCCGGTACAGCGAAGAGCAGCGGGAAGGTCCTCAGGGCACACAGGGCGGAGGGAGCTGCCCCGAGTGGAAAGCACCCCCTGGCCTGCAAACGTTGGTGGCCAGTGCTGGGGCTCCAGGGAGGGCTGACCACCACCCAGGCGCCCTGCTGCCCTCACCAGCCACTGGGCAGTACCGGCTGGGGTCTGTGCTTCCAGCATTCAGTATTCTCGGGGAAGTGGGGATGGGTACAGAGCAGCACTGTCATTTCTATGGGAAAAAAACCGGGGAGCAAAGACGTTCCGGGGCCCCTGCCTGTGGTGGGGGACGGTGTGAGCAGCACTGAGGGTTACCCACGCAGGGTGGAGGGACGAGGTCTGCTCCGCAGGTCCTCGGGAGCTGCCCGTCAGGGACAGGTGTGCATGCAGGCGTGTGTGTGTGCGCATGTGTGGGTGCGTGCTAGCGGCTGCTTACGTGCGTGAAGTATGAACGATAGGGCCTTTTGACCCAGAGACAGTAGAAATGAATGTGGGCCAAATACTGAAAGACTGGGTTCTCCTGAGCTCTTCGGTGAGGCTGGGCTGCCTTGGGTGGCTCGGGGGCTTTGGCTGGAGCGAGTCAGCAACGGCGGACAGAGGGGCCCAGCTGCCCTGGAGCAGAGGAGGGCTGCAGGCCTCTGGCGGTTTGCTATATAAGCTGCAGTCCGCTCATCTCCGCTGGCCAGGGGCACGGCCCTGGAGAACATTTCTTCTCAGGACAGAGTGGACCATGGTGGGCACGGTCAGCCTGTCCTGAAGGCCAACACTTTTCCTGTGTCTGGTGCCATTGCCCGATGTCAAACATCTGGTCTGTGGCCTGAACCCTGCAACAGGGCCGGAGGACTTCGGGTGCGTGGGCTCCAGTAGCTTCTGAAGAGGACTGAGGTGGGGACAGAAAAGAGGAGAGAGAGAGGAAAGGAAAGACACGCTGGCTCCAAGGGGCAAGGGCCAAGTTAGGCCCCTGGGCCCCGGGCTGAGCGTTCTCAAGTGATCATCAAGTCTGCACGCAGAGCCGAGTAGAATCGCGCCCCGGGGGACGGACAGCGAAGGGACAGACTGCACGGGCAGGCAGACCCGCGGCCCCGGCTGCTTTGTCACTCACGGGTCTCTGCAGGTGAGTGGAGAGCCCGTTTCTGGTGGAAGTGGCCTCAGTCCCCGGCGGGGACTCGGCACCTGCATCCTCACCAGGCGATGGGGTGCTGCCTGCATCACAGTGTGTGGGGGCCAGCAGCACCCCTGCCCGGCAGAGCACTCCAGGGTCAGGGCTTCCGAGCTCACGAGGATGAGGGCAGCTGGCGGGCTTAGCTAGGTTCTCTTCTGTGGGTGACGGTGTCTGGTTTCCTGCCCACACTCTGCCTTCCAGGCTCCACGGGGACTTCAGCATGGTCTGTGAGACGTGTCGTGCTGTGCCATGCCACGGGAATTTACTGCACCCGAGGGTTTTGTCATCCCAGCCTTCTGTCTCACCATGGTGTCCTGAGTGTACTGTGTGCACTTACATGTATACATACTTGTGTAAACACACCTTGTGATGTGTGCATATGTGCGCAGGCATGTGCACGTTCATAGGCTGTGCACGCATATTTGTTCAGGTGTGCATGTGTTATACATCTATGCTATGGTGTGTGCAGGCTCGTGAGTTTACGCAAGCATGTGCAAGTGTGTATATGTGTGTGCATGCACGTGTGAATCTACACAAGCATGCACAGGTATGTGATTTGTGAGCATGTGTGCATGAATCTGTACGAGCATGTGCACATGTAGTGTGCACATCTGTGTGAGCCTCTGGGTGTGCACGTGTACCTGAGGCTCCCTGGGAATGGAGCCATTGTTCCTTGAACACGCGAATCACACAGTAATGGCCTCGGCCAGAGCCTTGCTTGTGGGGGTGCACAGCGCTTCTGAGATTGTTGTGAGCCCTCTGGTCAGAGCCGCATCAGGGCCGGCACTCAGAGTCCCTGATACCGTTTAGAATGGCCAGGCTGCCTCTGGACATCTGATGCGGCTCCGTGTTTGACTGCAGCGTGTGAGCCCGAGCAGTGGGGAACCCTGGGGGGCACTGGTTGTACTCGGTATAAAGTGGGGACGACATTCAGTCCTCCTGGGAATGAAGAGCCGGATGCAAATCAGCACACAAGTCACGTTAGGTTATAACACAGACAACAAAGGGCGGCCACCGAGGGCTCTGCGGTAGCCGGAGCTCGCCCAGTGGTGTCTCCTCTCAGCAAGACCCCAGACGCCCTTCTCGCCAGCAGCCGCGGGGAACAGCCCCGCCCCCTCTGGGCCCGCTCTGCCCAGAGTGCGGGACCGCGGGCGCTCTGTGTGTGAATCCTCGCTGGCGAGGAGCAGAGCTGCTTCCTGCAGCATTTGCTGCCCCGGCTTCTGAGAGGGCCACTGGCTGCTGTGTGCCTGGGGACACCAGTGTCACCTCCACTGGCGGGAGAAAGTCCTGACGGAAAGGCACTGAGGACCATGACGACCCTGGGGGTGCAGCCAGAGCCCCAGGATGTCCTCTGCATGACTTGAGAGAGAGCAGGAAGTTAAGACTACAGGAAAGACGAGGAGGAGGAGGGCGGGAGGGAGACCTCCCGGCACCCTGAGAACCGCTCCCGGGCCGGCTCGCGCGCTGTGGTCCTGGTTCTGTCTCTGAACATCCTGGGTCATGGGAGCCACTGCCACACCGATCCCAGCGGCAGGGCTGGGCCTCCTCCTGGTGCCGGGGACGCGAACCTCACTGATCTGGTCTCCTGGGCAGGAAAGGCCAGCAGGAGCTCGCTCGGGAGCCACCTCTCCCCGCCTCGGCCTCCCTGGCTGCCAGGCCCCAGACATCACTGCTCCCTCGGTGGAGAGCAGAGGCTTCCGGCCAGGGCAGAGGCAGGCGGGGCGGCCTCACGCAGCAGCCCCTGCTCCCAAGGCCACCGGCGCCGAGGTGACTGACAGGGTGTCCTTCCCAGCGGGCAGGGCTGCTGCTATGAAAGCCGTCGAGCTTCCCCTGCGCTGGAGCACGATCTGCAGCTGGGCACTGGCTCTGCGCCACCGCCGCGCCGACGCTCATCATCAGTGCCAGGGCCGGGCCCTGGACTCCGCCAGCAGTGGCCCGGGAAGTGCTGCCCACTCAGCACGACTGTCCAGGCAGGGGCAGGCTGAGAAACGTGCCGAACACGTATTTAAATACAGACAAAATCCGAAGGCAAAGTGGTTATCTCCCGCCTCAAATCAAAATTTTAAACAGCTTGCCCCCTCTGTCTTCCTGAGAGTTCTGTGCAACAAACTTTCAGTGTCATGACTAATGGCGGTGCGCGCCGAGGCCTGCTCTCTGGAAACGCTGCTCGCCCTTTGTGATCCGCGGGGCTCGCTTATTACGGGGTGCATTATGCAGCCGCGCGGCGGTGATGGGACACGGCAACCCTGCTGTGCGAATGCCTATCAGCGCTTCTTTTAAGGCCCTTTCTCAATTGTCAGCAAAGTATTTTTTAAGGTTAAAAGGTGTAAAATTATTCTGAAATGCTTTTCTGACCTGTCGCCTATCACTGCAAAGAGCTATAGTTCATTTTTTTTCTAAAATTGTATTTTTTGAAATGCAGTAATATTATAAGAATAAGCTTTATAGGAGGAAAATAGTCTCCTGAAATGCTCAAGGTATTTTTTTACACCTTTTTCTCCAATGACGGCAATATTAATAATTGTTTCAAGTTTAAAAATTATAATTTCTGATGTAATTTTTCTTACCTCAAGCCTCCGTTTCTGCATTTCTGGGGTGAAATTAATATAAATGACCACTGCTTTTTGCATCTTTTCCTTTTCCTTCTTCTTCTTCTTCTTCTTTTTTTTTTTTTTTTTTTCTTTTTTTGGTAACTATTCCTGTTCATGTTCCACACTGTCAGAGTCAGATTCACCGCTGTCATGAGATCGACCTCATTATGCGGCAGTGTGCGGGGCCAGCTGACCCTCCCCGCACCGTGATTGAACCCACACTGGAAGAGGCTGGGCATGCAGCCGACGGCGGGGGCTCTCACCTCGCCTGGCTTCCTGTGCTCCAGCTCATGTGGCAGGGGAGGCTCCAGGCCGGGCCAATCATTTCAGATCTGGGGTCCCTTTACCGTGGACCCTCGGCCTGCCGCCCCTGCCCCATCAGGCACTGCTGACGCCCCACTGAATGCTCTGGCCCATTTCAGACGCTGCTGTTGTGCCCCAGGTACAGCACCCTTGGGCTGGGTACCAGGACCCACACGATCCCAGCCGAAACCAAAGGTACCTTAAGGGTGCCTGCACCCTGCACGTGTCTCACTGCCCAGCCAGAGCTGAGCATCCCTTGAGTGGCTCTTTGGTTTTGCATAGCTCCTGAAACCTTGTCCCCTTTTCTCGTTTGGTTCTTGGGGCTCTGGAAAGTGTGCCCTCCCTGCAGCACCCTGAGAGGTCTCGCTGGGCTCGCCAGTGCCTACACACAGGCACTGCTGGACTCACTGCCAGTTGGGATGGACTGTGAGTTGCACACCCGTGAGGCTGTGAGCGTGGTGAGGACAGCTGTGCACTGCCCAGCACAGCAGTGGGTGCACAACGATGTCCTCAGATGGAGGGGGAGGTGTGGGCCACGCCCAGTCTGTATCACCGTCCGAGTCCCCGCTGGAGCCATGGCTCCTGAGTGAGACCCAGAGAGAGAGACTCGGGACAAGGCTGGGAGGGCCAGGTCAGGGTTCCTGGGGGCAGAGGTTCGGGATGTACCAGACCACTGGACCTTCTGCCTCCAGACCCACTGTGCCCGGCTCAGGAGTCTAGCGGCAGAGGAAGGAGGATCGCAAGTTCAAGCCCATCCTGAACAACTTGGCGACTTGGTGAGGTTCTGTTTCAATATAAAAAATAAAGGGCCAGGGACATGCTCAGCATGAAGTGAGGTTCAATCCCAAGTACCCCAAAACAAGAGAAAGCGCGCTCAGTGCACCCGCTTTGCACGAAGCTCAGGAACTGGCAGCTGTCTCCGCTCGTTCTCACCTCCGGCCAGCCCTGCGGTCGGCCCGAGGGTGCTCGCACAGTGTCACTGTGGTTCTGGTGGCACCAGTGGTGTCCAGGGAACCTAACGGCAGCAGCGATCCCGCACCAGAATCTAGCCTCGACTTCTTTCCGTGGTCACTGGCTACCACAAGGAGAAGAAGGCCAACAATGTCCTTGTCGACTGTTATGTCAGGAGTGAGGTGACTGAGCTGCCACATCCTGAGTGACTGTTGCAAGGGAGAATTTAAAGGTGTAACACAGGAAGTGCTACCCTGGAGGGGGCCAGTTTTGCTTTACTTTTACCAGAAATTGGAATATTGCCCTTGCCATAATGGGATAAAAACCTATTTCCCATGGATACAGACCTTAGAAGAATGCTACCCCTAAAGAGGCCACACTCTTAATGCTGTAGGCATGGTGCCTTGGAAAAAGGCAAAGACCCTGCATATCCTGTAGCCACCACAAGCCAGGGACCATTGGGGCACTAAGTGAGCTGACTGTGACCCAGGAAGGACTTGAGGGAGGGTCAGCCTCTCAGGACACAGGCCAAGGTCATTGCCAAGTTTCTCTAGGCAGAAACAGGCTGCGGTCTTCTGGCCTTCTGCTTCTCTGCACCTGTTCCTAGTGGGTCTCATTACAGAGCACTGCTCAGGCCCCGACAGAGCGGTGCGACCCCCTTGTGTGACCTCAGCAGAACTAGTCCTGGGGAAAGTCACCATGATCCTTTCTCAAACTGCAGCTGAAGTTTTAAAGCATGCTGTGAGAACAGCTTAACTGAGATTTTGAGGTTGGCAAGTGAAATACAATTTCATGGAAAGGGCTCATTTTAGTTAAAATGAATTATTGTTTCATGTTACAAATGGATTATTAAGTCAAAGACCAGAAACATCCATCAATATATGTACCAATCTGTGGGAACGTTTTGACAAAGTTATGAACGGCCGTGTGTCTTACATGCCACACGT
This sequence comes from Dasyprocta punctata, assembly GCA_004363535.1. Lineage (NCBI taxonomy): Eukaryota > Metazoa > Chordata > Mammalia > Rodentia > Dasyproctidae > Dasyprocta > Dasyprocta punctata. The sequence continues at coordinate 7,637 of RJWM01045864.1, forward strand.
GACTTTTTTCTGTTGCACGCTGGAAGTTGGACCCAGGGCCTCCGCACGCCAGGCCAGTGCTGTATGGCTGAGCCGCACCCCCGCCTGTACATGTGAGTTTTGCCTTGTGACCAAGGAGAAGCTTGGCCCTGCAGAGACGGGGGAGGAGGCAGCGCCGTCCCCAGGGCACCCTCCTGCAGCCTGTGATACTCCCTTGGGTCCCCTGCAGGTCTGCCTATGCCTAATCAGCCACCCGGCCACGTCCACACTGGCCAGTGTCTCCATAAGCACTGCCGACTTCACAGAGTCCAGCATCTCAGGAGCGCCAGTGGCTTTTCCCCGCACCTGTGCCTTCTGCATTGTACGTGACAAGTGTGGACAGGATACTCAGCAGCATTTGCCCAAGTGGGAATGACTTTCACGTGATAATGTTGACTTCTTTATATGATCCTGGAGTTGCAACGCCTTGGACAACCGATGCTTCTCAAGGAGAAAAGACTGCAACCTATCTGGGGAGGAACTGTCATTCAGAATAAAGATTGGAGGCCAGGTGTGGTGTGGTACCCCTGTAATCCCAGTACTCTGGGAGGCTGAGACAGGATTGCAAACCCAGCCTGGGCAATTTGGTGACTCACTGAGATCCTGACTCAAAACAAAAACAAAAACACATAAAGAGGTAAGGATATAGTTCAGCGCGAAGGCTCCATTTTAATCTCTGGCAGCACAGGAGTCCCGGTTGGGCTGCTTAAAGTCAGAAAGGCCAGACAGGCTCCCAGCGAAGGGAAGCCGCGTTTCCGCGGAGGAACGTCCCCGGGGCAGCGGGCCCCATTCCTCTCGCACGTATAATCGAAAGACACGGGGATGCCGGGGCACACACAGGAGTGGTGTCTCTTTGTGTGTGGGGCTTGTGGTCGTTGACTGTGCGAGGTTCCCGGGGCCCCATCGGGCGCGCACTAGCTCAGTCAGTGCTCCCCGTAACCCGACTGAAGGGTCTTCCGCGCAGGGACCTGGGGAACGCCGTCACAGACACCGCAGGCCTGGCGACCTGGGCAGCAGCGGTCTCTCCGGGGTCCGGGTGCTGCGGGGGTGTGTGCATGGCCGTGTCGGGGACCCCGCGCCCCGCGCAGAAAGGGCGCTGCCGGTGGAGAGGTCGCGCCCAGGCACAGCCCCGGCTGCGTGTGACGCCCACTGAAGGCTGGGACACCAAGGGCCTAAGAGTAACCCAGGACTTGCGTCCCAAGTTCTCCACCACTGGTGTGAACAGAAGTTCGAAATACTGCTTTTGGAGGCCACGTGCGCAGTACGTAATGTTGCGTCCCTTGCGTGGAGCGTGTGCATGCGCAGAACACACCCTCAGGCTCGCTACCTCCCAGTCCTTGCGGGGAATGTGCGCATGCGCAGGGCACGCCCTCATTCTCGTTGTCTCCCCGTCGCTTCCCTCCATGTCTTGGACCCCATTCCTACTGGAGAAAGATCCATCTCCCTGTTATCCACCTCTGATTTAGCTCTTTAGTTATATTTTGTGTTTCTTATACAAGAGAAAGCACGTGATGTTTAAGTGTGTGTGTTTGATTTGTTTTACTTAGCATTTCGGTCTCAAGGTGCAGCCGTTTTGCTACAAATGACTCCGGTTTATCTTCTGGACGGCAGAGTAGTTGTCTTAGTTCCTGTCTCGTCCCTGGGACACGATCCCCGACACCGCCAGGCAGAGAGGAGCGGTTTGGGTGGGCTCACAGCCTGCAGCGGTTCCAGTCCACGGTGGGCTGGCTCCCAGGCAGGAGGGCATGGCAGAGGGCCGTGCGGAGCCTTGCTGCTGGGGCGCAGGGTGGGAAGCAGACAGGAATCACAGGAGGAAGTGGGAGATGATATAGTCGGCCCCAGGTAGAACAAAAACTCACAGGACGCTTGGAAATCTCTCGGAGCGGAAAAATTTATTGCCAGGCCTGGCGACGCAGCCCCTTCAGATCGATCTGGAGACTGCGCACCACACAGCGTAAGGGGAAGGGTTTTACCAGCTTGTCGGTGGGAGGGTCTAGAGTGTCATCTATGGGAGACAGAAGCCTAGAGGACGTTATTCTTAGGAAACAGGAACTTAAGCTAAGGGAAGGACAGTTATCTGAGGGGGCGGGAGGCTCAAATATAAAATGGCGCATACAGAACAGGATGGCGGCGCACAGGTTATTTATGGACTATAACAGGGGAGACCTTTCCCGGCCACGCCCCAGGGACGGCTCTTCCGAGCGGGCTTCAGCTCCCAACATCACGCCCAGCTGCAACAGCTGCAGACTTACCACTGACTACTGCAGTGATGACCCGGTCACCTCCCCAAGGCGCCAGCTACGAGTGCACGAGGCTCTGGGGGACATCTAGATATAAACCGCAGCTGCAGTGCTCCATCATGTGTTACCACATTTTAGAACTCATTCATCTGTTGGTGGACGTATAGGCTGCTTACAGGATTGAGCTACTGTGAGTCGTGCTGCTTAAACATGGATATGTGTGCATCACTGTATCACGATGCCTTTAACTCGGGAAAATACCTAGAAAAGAAATAACTGGGTCAAATGAATTTCTAGTTATAGTTTTTTGAGGAATGTCCATACTAATTTCTATAGTGGTTGTAGTAGTTTACATTCCCACTAGAAAGGTAGAAGGGTTTCTTTATCTCCACAGCCTCACCAGCATTTCCTATTGTCTGATTTTTTGATGATAGCCGTTCTTTCTGAGGTGAGGTGGAACCTTGGTGTTGTTTTAATTTGCATTTCTTCAGTGGTTAGCAATACTGAACATTACTTTGATATTTATTGGTCATTTGTACTTCTGTGAAGTGTCTGTTCATTTCAGTTGCCCGTTTTTTGAGTAGAACTTTTATTTCGGAGGTTCTAATTTTTCTGAGTTCTTTGCATATTCTAGATATTAGTCGTCTGTCTGGGGAATAGCTAGCAAAAAATTTGTCCCATTCTGTAGTTTGTATCTCCGTTGGTTGTTTCTTTTGCTGTGCAGAGCCTTTTCAATTTGATATCCCTTTTGCTGATTTTTTATTTTTATTTATTTATTTATTTATTTTGTGGTTGGGGTTCTGTTCAGAAAGCCCTTGCCTGAGCCTATGTCTTTAACAGCTTTACCTATTTATCCTTCAGCAGATTAAGTGTTTCTGTTTTACATTTGGGTCTTGGATTCATTCTGGTTTTAGCTTAGTGCCGGATGAGATGAGGGCCTGGACACAGCCTTCCCCGCGTGGAGAGCCAACTTCCCAGCACCTTTTGTTACGGAGTCTGTGTTTCCTCCAGTGCGTGTTTTTGGTTCCTCTGACGAAGATCAGTTGGCCGAATGTGCTGGGGTTGTTTCTGCAGCCTCTATTCTGTCCTGCTGATCCTCATGTCTGCTTTTGTGCTGGTACCAAGCTGCTTTTATCACCGTAGCTGTGCAATATAACTTGGAATCTGGGATTGTGATGCCTTCTGCTTTGCTCTTGTTGCCCAGAATTGCTTTTGCTATTCAGGTCCCTTCTGGTTCCATATGAAATTTAGGATTATTTTCCCTAGTTCTGTGATGCATGCTGTTGATATTTTAGCTGGGTTGTGTGAAATTTCTGTATCAGTTTTGGAAGTATGGCCATTTTGACTATTGGTTCCACCTATCCATTTTCAGATGTCCACTTTAGCCTCTAAAGATAGAATTTCTTAGGTACAAATAAGAGATCTAGGACAGGAAACCCGGTGTGAACGCGCTGAGTGTGCTCAGCACCGAGCCTCCTGCAAAGACGAAGTTGTAGCTGATGATCTACTCGAGGCAGACAGCTGGCAGTCTGTGGTCCCGGCAGAGCCGGGCTGTTGGGGACAGCTGTGTGACAGGGTGACTGTTGCCTCCCTCTGCAGGCTCAGACACCAGTAGGGAGGTCACATCCTCTTTGGTGTGACCCCCAAGAAGGAGTGTGGCTCAGAGAGGACATCAAGACCCAGGGGCTCACCGTCTCCTGGGCCCCGGGACTGTGTCTGGGGATGCTTGGTCTGCGAGGACATGCAGGTTATATGACAGTGGACATGTCATGATCGTCAGGTGCTGGGGGATAGACAGCTCCCTAACCAGTTTTTATCAAACTAGAAGGCAGATGAAGTCGTGTGCTGACGCGCCATGCTTCATTTTATTGGGCGAATACTCAGATGCTTGGGAAAAGTGGGTCAAATGTGTAGGACGTGGCTTGGGTGTGTGAGGACACTGGAGGGTGCGCAGGCACGGCGCTGCAGTCTGGGGGAGCTTCTAGGCAAGCGTTTGCTCTTCAGTCTTGGAAAACTCTTGCTGGCCAACAGACCCTCAGAAGTTGAAAACTGAAACTGTGTTACAGAGGGGACAGAGCTGCTCACGGTAGCCAAGTGTCCCGAGTGTGGACATCGGCACACAGTGCCACCCAGGGAGCAATTGTGCCATCACTGCAGATGCAGTTTGTGACATGCACTACTTTTCCATCGGCAGCTGACTGAACCCTGTAGGTACGAACCCTGCTGGTGGCCAGGGTCTGCGCTGGACAGGCCCAGAGCTGGGGTGGCTCGCTCTGCCCCAGCTCCCAGTGCTGCTCAGTACCCGGTAGGTGACACACCTGTCCCCTTGGTGAGCCTTTGAGGTAATGCAGAAATGGACCAAGGTTTTCTCTAGGTTTCACTGACACTTGTTGATGGGGCCTAACTACTTAATAAACAGCCCACTTGATCCGGCCCGCGGATCAACTCATGGGTCTTGCCTGGAGGAGAGACGGGATGGGGGATGGGGGCAGGGCAAGAGGAGAGAGAAATGGAGACAAGTCGAGCAGTTCCGATCAAGTCTCGTTTATTGCGGAAGTGTTTACAGCTTATATAGAAGCAGGAACGGAAGCTGTCATCGCACAGGGGTGTGGTGAGCACGGATAGGCTGTTGTCATTTCCAGGTTAGGCTGGAGAGGATCATGGGAAATGTGGGCTGACACACC
>RJWM01045865.1:0-12593 GCA_004363535.1 Dasyprocta punctata
TTTGAAGATCCTGGCTTCCCGTGCTGGTTTGAAGACCCTGGCTTCCCTTGCTGGTTTGAAGATCCTGGCTTCCCGTGCTGGTTTGATGACCCTGGCTTCCCGTCTTGGCTGGATGACCCTGGCTTCCCATGCTGGCTGGATGATCCTGGCTTCCCGTCCTGGCTGGATGACCCTGGCTTCCCATGCTGGCTGGATGATCCTGGTTTTCCTTGCTGGTTAGAAGACTCTAGCTTCTCTAGTTGACTAGAAGATCCTAATTTTCCTTGTTTACTAGAAGCTTCTGGACTGCCTTTCAGGTTTGATTCTCCTGACTTTCCTTGCAGAAACAAAGATCTAGGCAACCCAGGCTGGCTCAAACCTTCTGGCCTCCCTTGCTGATGCAAATTCCCCAGGTTGTCTGGCTGGTCAGATGATCCAGGTTGTCCTGGAAGACTAAACATTCTTGGTTTTCCTTGAGTATGACTACCTCCTTGCTGATTAGATTCCCTTAGTTTTCCTGGATAATTAGCTTCACTTTTTGTTTCAAGACTAAGAACAGGTTCTTCATTCTCTTCTACTTTGTAAAAACTTGGTTGTGAAATCTGGGTTGAAGACACTGGAATGTCATCAGAAACACAAAAACAAAATTGAAATTAATTCACTTTAAGAACTTAAAGTAAACAGTATTTACCCCAAGATATAGTCTATTGTTGGAGACCACTATGAAGCAACTCTGATCTGGATTTAAAATTAACTAATTGGCTTTCTATGTTTATCTGTGAGTCTGTCCTAGGCCTAGGCCCCTTGCCTGGCAATGGGTGCGGATTCATAGTAAGTGAACCCCTATGAATCACTGCTACTGGCTGAGGCCTGTAGTGGCCTGTGAGGCCAGATATACCTCAAAGGGCAAGATAATGCCACTGCTAAAGACACTTGGCTCAAACCCAATTAAGTAAATAGAGACTGCAGCTGCAGACATCTCACACCTGCAGACGTCTCACTCCCACCATAAATGTCATCATGGAAATAAGACAGTTATCCTAAAATTGGCACAATTTACTATTTGGAGAAGTCCTTGAAGTGACTCCCAAGGTCCTGCTCATTCCCTGCTCTCCTCATATCTCCTCTCTTCGTTTATTATGGAAATAAATATGGGCAGCACAGAGAAGTTCTTTGTCTTGGTCCTCATCATAGCCTTCTGAATCAAGAACTCTGCAAAGGGCTTTCATCCTCCTGGAGCCCTAATTTTAGCTTTTGCTGTACACTCATTTGGGAGATTGGGGATCTAGTCTGGGTCCCCGATAGTCTATATTTAATGCCTCTTTTTTGAGTTTTTAATCAAATCCAATTTAGAGTCTTCACATTCTTTCTGATACCTTGGATATTTTCATTCCTCTGTTTTTTTCCTTGATTAATACCTGGTTTCCAAATATTAGAGCATCCAGCCATATGCCACCTAAATTGTAAGAATCTGAGGATTTATGAACCGGCCCTTAATTCTAACCCAAATTCATTTTATTATTTCTTTGATAAAGCTAACAGACTCTGTGTAATGCCTATTTGAAATTTCCTCCACATCACAAAATCAATTTCCTGCTTTCCAAACTCACTTTGTAGGTGATATAAAGGTTGACGGCCCTGAGGCCGTCTTCTCCTCTACAACTTGGCATACACTTTCTGTAGCTGTCTTCCTTCCTTTTCTCCTGACTCAGATGCAGGAATTTCCCTCCACGTTCAGGCCATGCTTTTGTTTTTCAATCAACTCTATTTGTTTGATTTCTACTGCAAGTTCTAACATCAATCCTGCTTTCTTAGATGGTTATATTTTTCTTTTAGTTTTCTTTTTTGGGGTCTTATTAAAGAGAATTGTTGATAGGACTGCTTCTCAAAATATGTACTTCATAAATCATATATAATGTTTATCCAATTTATTTTGGAAATTATACATAATTCAAGTAACATAATATATATTATTAATTATGGAAATATATATAAGAAAATATACATACTCTTTTTACATATTTTGGATTCTATTCCAAAATGAGCAGGCCCTAAAAGCAATGAACAAGTAAATGGAATTGCTTCTGAGCCAAATAAAATGATATGCCATTGTGTCTTATGCTTTTTATCTTTCATTTGGTCCAAGTGTTTCTTTTCAGCCTGTGGTGAGGGTTAATCTTAATTATCAATTGATTGGCTTGAGAAATGCCTAGGAAAAAAAGAAAAGCACACTTCTCTGTGAACTTCCTATGTCTGAGTAAATCATAGATCAAAACCTTGGAAATGATACCAGTCCTGGACCCCTATGTCTCTGGCTGTCTTCCTGAGCTGTGCTTCCTTGATATCATGAGTTCAGTGGCTTCCTCCACCATCCCACTCATGACGTTTCTGTCTCAGAGCGAGCAACAAAAACCTCTGGAAGCTTTCAGCCTTTAAGTCATGTATGTTATGTATTTTTGTTCCAGTGCATGCTCTCTCTCTCTCTCCCTCTTTCTCTCTCTCTCTCTCTCTCTCTCTCTCTCTCTCTCTCTCTTTGTCTCTCTCTCTCTCTCTTTCTGTCTCTTTCTCTCTCATTGATAAGTAGATCTCTTTCTTCTCTAACCTCTTAATGTGAACTTTTCTCAAAGATTTTATTTAGGCTTACCTTTTTTCTCTGCAGGATTCCTTAGTAATTTTTTTTCTTTTTACACTGCGTTAAATCATTTCAATGCAGATGAACACAAATTTATATTTAAGGTCTCACTAACATTTGAAGTTGCTCTGCTTTGTATATCCAGGAGTATACGCTCTTGTACCTTCAAGTCATTTTAACTGAAGTCAAATGCACTGTTAATTGTCATCTTTTGGGCAGGCCTTGCTATAATACTGAGGGTAAGATCCTATGCCAAGCATAGGAGCTTAGCAGTTAGCAACATGGCATAGTATGGGGTGGGGTCTATGAGAGTAATTTAGTCATTCATAAAGTATTCAAAAATGATACATTAAAATATACATATGTTTATTTACAGTATATGAGGAGAGAGGAATCATTACTATGCCATAACTGTAGTAAGAGGTAGAGATACAGCTATGAACAAGACATTTATGGCCTTTCCCTCATGAAACTGACAAATCTGGTAGTGAATATGGACATGTAACAAGGATTTTACAGTAATATGACCCATGCTATACTGTAAGAAGTAAATACACAAAATACCTCTCATAACCATAGCAGAAGGTATAGTATCTTCCCTCTTAGATAACTATTCCAAAAAGTCTCTTTGACCTCTAGTGATCAAGCATGACTCATTAATGATCACTAGCATCAAGTAGAAATCAATTAGGGCAGAGATGAGACGAAATGGAAAACATGGGCTACTGAAATAGTCTTTATTAATTATTTTGAGTCTTTGAATAGGTGACATATGCAACTTCAACCAGGTCCTAAAGATGCAAAACAAGTTTAAAGTATTTTTAACAGTTTAAAATGCTTTTCCTTTCTTCCCTGTCCCAAACAATTGATTTTTCTATCTAGGACACAGTCACATTTACCAGAATTTTGTGAATTATTCCAGAAATAGACCATGTTTTTATAAACATATATGATTGTATTTTCCACAAAATTAGTACCACAGCTTACACACTACTCTATTCCTTATTTTCTCACTTGATAATATAGTGGAGCTTTCTCTGTTTCATTATATGCCAAATATTTGTAACTTTTCTTTGATGCTTACATACTCTGCCATTTTATCAGTGCACCATAATTTATTCAGTCTTGTAGAAGCAAACATGTAGTTTATCTCACTATTTCAAGTAATTGTTGAATGAAAATCTTAATGACAACTCATTTCTTACATGAAAAAATACATTTACAGGATTAAGCAGTAAAAGTATAGTTTTGCAAGTAAAAAAAGGTAATGATAATCAGACTATGGTTTGACCATCTATGTTTTAAGTCAGCAATTAAGATAGTAATTACCTTCAACTTTGGGGTTTGTTGTGCATGCCCTTTTCTCATTTACAAGCTCTAGTATGCATTTGGCATTGGTTTTCTCAATCCTTTTTGTTCTCTACCTTCCAAATCCGTACAACACTAATCCGGTATTAACATACTTTTTCTATCTATGAAAGCCTGCTCCTGCTCGGTACATGCTGTCACCTAGCAAGGCTCTGAAAACACACGACTGGTACAGGACTTGCCACCAGGGAACACAGTTCTAGTGTGGGATTTTCTCTATATGGGTTTTTTCTCCTCTAAAGCATATGTGTTTTTGACTCTCTTCTCTCAGCCCATTCCTTAGTTCTTTCTTCTTTTTCCGTAACTCTATCACTTCAGCAGTTTCCTCATAGCATCGCTTTATAAGTTTTCCCACACTCAATGCATTTTTAATATTACTACATGCTCAATATTTCTTTATCAAAGATGAATGTCCTAGGCATGGTGGTGTGATTCAAGACCTGTGGGAAATGGAGGTAAGAGGATTGAAAGTTTGAGCCCAGCCCGGGCAACAAAGTGACTTGTGGAGACTCCATTTCAAAATGAAGAAAATTAAAAGCTGGAGAGAGTGGGTGAAAGCACTCTGGATATAGTTTAGTGCAAAGTACCCAAACAAAACTAAACCAAGTAAAAACCAAAAAAATGAACACAGTAAAGGATGGATATGATCACTACTGTACTTAGCAATATCAAACAATTATGCTTTGTTTCCAGTGAGAAGACAACCACTATTTCTTAGATTAAGAGTATAAGAATTTGATTGTTCTATGCACTTTATTTTTACTACTTTCTCTCACCAGGTGCAGATTAGAGGATCAAGTAGGATGATATAATTTAATCATAAAATTATTATTTTTTGGTTCTGGGCATTAAACCCAGGACCTTGAGTGTGATAAGCTCACTGAGGTGTGCTCACAACCCCTGAAAATCAGTTTTATTATCATAATTTACTAATCTAAGAAATGCATTAATTGGCATTCATTATCTTGAAATTTATACCTCTGAAGCAGGATGTATGCTTTGAAAGCAACTTAACTATAGCAAGATAAGAAGTAGAGTGAGGCATGTTGAGTGTCAGGCATCTGAGAAGAATTTTAGCATGGAGGCTGATGTTATGTATGGTCTACAAAATTCCTACAGCAAAAAGGAAGTATAATTATTTCTACTTCACAAATAAGAAAGTAGACTCCAATAAGTTAACCAAGCTGCCCCAAATCATATAAATAAAAAAGTTTAGGATTTAAATACATTTTTATTGGGCCAGACAACCAATGATCATAGCAAAAAACCATTACTTTATAGAATGTGAATTTGAATACATATTCACAAACTTCTGCAATCTTTTTAGACTACATCCATTTCTCCATTCTAATGTCTTGATCTTGCCATTCCTTTCTTACTTCTCTTCAAACCATACCAAACCATCGGCTCTTGTTTCACCTTTCCATCTCTCGGTCTGTTCTGTGTTTTGCACCTCTTTATTTGTTTGTATTTTTTCTGAAATTACCTTTTACCTTTCTGTCAGAAGATTTCCTGTTTTTAAATATTCTGTCAAAGCATCGCTAAATCACTCAACTTTTCTAATTCTTTACATTGAGCGTTGAGAGGAAAGTCATTGACTATAGGTTTCTTACCTGACAATATAGCCAGGAACATGAAGGAAAGGAAAATGGAAGTCCCCATGGTAGCCAGTTGTTCCAGACTTGGCTGTTGGGTGGATTTCACCGTAACTCTCCAGTGGCTTCTTTCCGAATAAACCGTGTTGATCACTACTGTGCTATATATCTGAAAAATTCTCCACCCTAATTGCTAAACATTGCCACTGTCTTTAAAAATTACAGAGTAACTTTCACAAACTAGAAGGTGTTGCTTCTAGAACGGTCATTTAAAACATAAGCTTCACACCCCAACTCCCATAAATGTCTGAACTTTAATGTGTGTTTATCAGCTATCTTCTCCCTGAAAAAAAACAGTGCAACCCATCTGAGAAAGTAGTAAATTCAATGGTTTTTAAAATTAAGGTGTGTTTTACCTTCAGTTGGTATTGTTTGTTAACCTTCAAGTTTATATGTCAATAATAGAGATCCCTGAAGGCATTCTCCCTAAAATGAATTGCATGTCAATTACTTACCTCAAATTATATACTAAAAGCAAGTAAAAATGCACTGAATGTTGGTCATTAGTAAGTGATGAATGCATTCAATGCAATAATGAGAGGTAATATAATTTTATGAGGTATCAAGAACAATAGAGCTCATGTTTGATGATTAAGAATACACTATTGGTCTTCTTTTCTTAAATTATTACATTGAACAAAAGGTCATGTGAAAAGCACCTTGGGATTTTGACTTAATCATAAATATTATAAAACACTGTAATGTTATATTCAAGATTAGATGGCTTATATAAGGAAAATTTGAATTAATTGGAGCATGTCCAAAAGATGACCTTGATAATGTGAGGTCTGGCTACTGGATAGGATGAGGTAATCTGATGGCATTAGGAAACACAAGCTTGAATACAGACTTAGGAGTGATGTGGTCATTGGATTCATCTTCAGAATGACAGTATTATGGGAAAGAAAGATACTATTTGATCTCTATAGTTTTACAGGACAGATTAAGTATGTGAAGTTTTAAAGAAACTTTCAACTTTGGGACGGGAGGTGAACTAGATTATTTTTGCTATCCCTTCCCATTCTGAATCCCTCAGATTTAGTTGTTCTGGATTGTTCTATTTTATCTTTACCTTGTTTAGAAGGGGGCAAAATTAAAAATAAGAAATTTTTTTAATCAAGCCATAAATTTATGACATTAAAAGAGACCAGATTCATCATTTTTTGTAAGTAGGCAGCTTTCCCCCCTTCTTAATTGTTCTCTAAATGACTGAGATTCATGTATGTGTCCTTAGGGAACCAAACACACACACACACACACACACACACACACACACACACACACACACACAATGTTTTCTAAATATTTCATTATGAAAATTTTACAATTATAGATAAGATTAAAAACCAAGTATAAAAACCATATTATATATATATCTGTATCTATATATCTACTATTTATCTGTAAAAAAAAACCCTAAATTTTGTAGAGATTATTTTCACACCCACATGTTCATGTATAGAGTTTAATGTAGGAACTAGTTTTCATTTAGAGAATCTTTTTCTAACTCTAGAGCTATTGAAATTTCAAGTTATCATATGTAATTATTAAATAGTCTTGAGTACATTGTAAGCCAGGGCTTTTCAGCAGAAAGATAGTCTCATGAAGGGCATACTCTGAGGTCATACAGACTGACTCAATGGATTGGATAAGATGCTGGCTGTATGGAACAAGGTTTTCTCTTTGTAATTATTCTGTACATGGTTTTAGAAAGACTGACTAATTTCTCTTTTTTTTATTTAAGAGAAAATAGATACAGAAGATAGAAACAAAAATCAAAAAAGACAGACAAACAACAACAACAGATCTGATACGATAACACTGTAGGTTTACACACTGAGGTGGTTGAAGTTTGACAGTAGTTACAATATTGCATACTGTTATCTTCATAGGAGTTGATCATATTGACAGATACAGACATGTAAGATTTATCAATTCAAGTATATTAACTTTTCTTTTTCAATAGCTATTGTATTTAGTAATACAGTTTTTTAACTGTCTTATTTATGCATATTTATAAATTTATGTCTTTTTCCTTTTCCCTTCCTTCCTTCCTTTCCCCTTAGAATACCTCTTGTTATCATTGAAATAACTACCCATAACATCAGGTCTAATATAATAAAGTGAAATAGTTCAGAGTGAAACCAATAAAGGATAAAAGAATGGTTGTACATAAGAGAAACAAAAAACTAACTAACTAAAGAGATCAACAAACAACAAAAACATACTCAATACTGTAAAATTATAGGTTTAGGAGTTTAGATGGTTGGAATTTTACAGTGGTTGCAACATTGTATATTGTTACCATTAAGGAGGCTGTTCAGATTGACAGGTAAAGACATGTAGGATTGATCTGATCTTATGAATATCAACTGTTCTCTCTCACCAGTTAATGCATTTAGTAGTATAGACTTTTAAACTATCTTATGAATACCCTTATATAAGACTATGTCTTTTTTCCATACCTTCCTTCCTCGGTTTCCCTTGTAATACCTCTTATTGTCTTCAAACTAAATGCCCTTAAAAATTGGCCAAATATAGTTGAACAAAATAGTACTGAATAAAACCAATAACAAATAAGATAATGGAGGCAATACATAGTAATGCAACGTTGATTTCTATAATGCCTCATGTTAGCTTCAAGGCAGTTGCCTATATCATCTGTTGTAACACAATCATACTAAGATAGGTTAAAATCCCTTAGAACAGAGCAGTGAAAGTAATACGTGGTTTTGAAGCAAGGTGATCATATATCACTGAAGGCTACCCTTATAAATTTTGTTATCTTTACAATAGCTGTCTTTGTCATCATTTATGATAAAGATAGGCCGGTCGAGGTAGAATATAACTTATGAATAAAAGGTGTAAGTGAAAAAGCAGGGGTCAATACAAATCAAATAAAAAGACTATTTACAGAAATAATTTCAGAAAACTTTCCAAGCATGGGAACAAGGAAGAGACTTTCAGATAACTGAAGCATATAGAACTCCAGCTAATCTTGACCAAAACAGGCCTACACCCAGACATATAATAATCAAGATTCCAAAAATTCAACACAAAAACAAAATATTAAAAGCTATTAGAGAAAAGAGACAGATTACCTACAAAGGAAGGCCCATCAGAATCATGACAGACTTCTCAACACAAATCATCAGGTCAAGAAGAGCTTGGAGTGAAATATTTCAAGCCCTGAAGGAAAATAACTTTCAACCCAGATTAATGTACCCTGCAAAATTATCTTTTAAAATCAACGGAGAAACAAGATACTTCCACGACAAAGAACAACTAAAGGAATTTATGACAACCAAGCCAACACTACAAAGAATACTGAAAGACTATCTAGAGAGAGATAAAGAAGTCCACTGTTTCAGAAAAAGCGACAGAGAGATACCACCGAGCAGGGCAGACAAATGAATAATCCATTGACGGGATTTAAGCCCAGTATTGTTTTCAATGAGCTGTTTAGTTTAATACTAATTTCTTTTAAAGCACATATTTTAACTCAAGTATTTGTTTCTCTCTTAACAATAATAATTCTTCACCTCAAGATTTGTCTTCCCTTTTTACCTCCCTTCACTTTTAAGAGTAAAGTCAAGCTTTAGAATGCAGCAAGCTCGGGAAGTACTTGCCACAGTCACTTATTTGAGGAGAGAAAAATGTGTTTTGCATCTGTTGGAGTGGGATTCTAAACCAAGGCTAAGTTTTCAACTATTATCATTATACTTGAGTGGAAAAAACTATAACAAAGGGGTCAAATGGCCCGAAGTGTTTGTCTTCTTTTATTTTAGCATTGTGAGAGTTTGTATCTGTCTCTTCTCCCAGTCCTCTCCTCTGCTTCTCCTCTTCTTGTCCCTCTCTTTCCCCTCTTCTCCCCTCCCATCCTGCCACTTCTCTTCCCCTCCCCTCCTTCTCTCTCTCTTTCTTTCTCTCTCCTTTTATTTCTAAAATAATAATAATAATATTCCATTGCATGTATATTCACTAGGCATTCTGTTGTGGTTGGGAGGAAGACTTCTTACCTGCATTTTGGTGATCTTGCAATGTTTCATATCATTGTCTCGAGCTACTTGGTTTAATTTCAACAAACAGTGTGTTATATGCATGAAGAATATGGAATTATGAATTCCCTAATAGCTTTTTCCAGCTTAGTTCTGTAATCATTTTGTTTCTTTTGTATTCTTATATGAGGTCAGAAAGTTGTGTGTAAAACTTCATTCTCTGTACCCCAGAAGGAGTCTAAAGCTTAAACAAGGAGAAAAAGTATCAGCTTCATAACATCCACTAGGCTACTCAGACATGGACAGAAGAATGCTTAATTGAGTCCTGCCAGACAAATTAAATGTTTGGTCTGGTCTTTGAAATGTAACTCCTATCTCGTGGGAGAAATGATGCCTCTTAAATTAAGCGTCCTGTTGCCGAAGAGAAGCTTGCCAGAGAGAAGCTTGCCAATTGAATACCAAAGCCCATTAAATACTTTACAATATTAAGAAAGAGGTCAAAGTCAACCCATTGAGTAACTTTTACCTAAGTTAAGGCCCTTTGCCATTGACTTACTGATTTATAAGTTCACATATCTTTCCTTTTCTAGACAAAGTATCAGTCTTACTATGAGTCCTAGAGAGAGTTTGATGCTCAAGATAGGACCTTGAATGAGTTCTCTGCTTTGGGCTTTGATATTTTCATTCATCACACAAAGTTCCAATGCAAATTGAATATCAAATATATTGAGTTTCATCATTATTTATTGAGGCGGTACATACATCTGACACACATATGCACCACTGGTGCTAGCTATTGTTATTTTATTCATGCCAGCATTTGAAGAAATCAGAAATGTGACTCCTGCTACCTTCACTGTAGTTGACTCTGTATGTGGTGAATGGAAAACAAAATACACAATAAAGAGCCATTGCAACAGTGATACTTTAAGCTGGATGTAAGAAGCATTTATTGACTTAGTCTCAGGACTTTCACTACATGAAAACATTCTGGTGTGGAAGCTTGCAGATTGTAGAAATAAAATCTGAAATATAATCACTTCCTTACACCAAAATTTACCACTTTCCCATAACCATCACCATTAAGAATAATTGTGGGTTTTGTTTGACCCTATCTTCATATGTAAGAGAATAAACTATCCAATATTGATCATCAGATTAATTATATTTAACCATTCAGGCTTATATTTTTCTAGAACTTGTTTCTCAAGCCTTGTTTTTAATTCTAGTCATGTAGTGTCTGCTCATAATTAGGCTTAAAATTACATGTCAAAAGAAAATAAAACACCTTAAAGTATTATTATAAAGATCACTCTCAACAAATCCTTTACATCTCTCTTTATGTCAATTGCTCCTCTGCTACCAAAGATCTTATTCTCCTTTCCTTGAATCTGAGCCACCATTGTTTTTCTTTGACCAATAATGAACATGCCAGCTTTTGTTCTAAGCCTTCAGAATTCTGGCAAGTTTGAATAATAGACTGTAACGTGAAAGCGAGGAGCACTGATGTGTTGAATCTACATGAATGGAGTTATCTAGGGTCCTAGTGAAATGCCTTAGGCAGCATGACTGGACTAGAAACAGAGCCTGCCTATTGAGCCTAGACTGCAAAGATATCAGACAAGTGGTCAAATAAATGTGTGATCACAGTTTCAAGCCACTAAAATAGTGGTGAATTCTTACATTACAAGAGATAATCAACATAATATTGTTGACAAGACAATAATTACTTTTCTACATTGAATTAAGGTCCCATGACAACTATATTAAGTAATATTTACTGAGACACTTCACATGAATTATGTCATCTTATACTTAACACAATAATTTGGTAGCATTTTAAATATTTGATGGGGATACACAAGCAAAGATTTATTGAATTACTGCGTTCACACTTAACTCTAGTAAAGTTATTTTACCATGTGTGTCTGAGGAACTCAGTCCTTGGCTATCCAGAAGTATGGGAATAGTCACAAAAATATGGATTTGGAGATTTAAATTTTAGTATGCAGAGCAGTTTAATAGTGCTTCAATTGTAAAGCAATGAATCTTCGGCAGTTCAGAATTAATACTCAAATATCAGTCAAGGTTAGAAAGAGCTCTAGGTCTAGCCATGTGGAGATTTGTGAATTGCTCCAAGGACTGACTCCAAAATTGACAAGTAGGAGATGATATAAACATTTATTTAACTTTCACTGACTCCTACCATATATATTAAAGCTTAGATATAGTTTTGGTATCTGATGCCAAGATAAATTCATGTTTGAAAAGAATACAGAAAAATCCACCATTTTCTAGGATGATGATTTCTTAAAATTAAAGTTAATTGTTTTGTGAATCTGAGCAGCAAAAATTTGTATATGCATAACTGTATTTCCCAAAGAACAAGTTCATTAATTTTATCATATTTTCAAATTGTATATGGCCAAATGAAGAATGACACTACCCAGCTTCAAGACTTAGTATAAAGCTATAGAAATCCCCCTTAGTTGCTATGTTGCATATTGTTATATTCTAAATAGATGCTCAGACTATTGGCATTAGGCCTGCAAAGTCAATCAGACAATACAAGCATTAAGTTGCTTTTGTGCTTCAGTTGCTATTAACTCAGTCTGTGATCCTGTGAATCAGCCAGTTGCTTACAGGTGGTGGTGGTCTGAGGTTGGCACTTCTTGTGCTCATCTCCCAGCCTGCACACTGGCTGGCTCATGGGGAGGGCGAATTTGCTTCCAGTTTCTCCTCCCGACCCCTGGCTGCCACTGGCTCATGGGAAGGGTACTACATGTTTCTCCATACCAACCTTGTTTTAAAATTTTATGTAACGCTACTATTTTCATATTTTTTATTTTCTCTGTTTAAAACCCCCTTTCCCTTGTTTGTATGTGCCTGAATTTTTTTCATCCTTTGAGAATCATTTCAAAGAACCAATTTCAAACAATTTCTCTCTCAAAACTGTAACCT
>RJWM01045866.1:0-12592 GCA_004363535.1 Dasyprocta punctata
TTTATTTATTTTTTACCTTTTTTTATTTAAGAGAAAAAAAAGACACATATAAGAAAGACAAAAAGCAAAAGAGACAAAAAAAATGAGTAGAGTAAATGCGCAACAGTAACATTATAGGCTTACAAAACAGGATGATAGAAACTTGACAATGGTTGCAATATTGCATATCGTTATCTTCAAAATGGTTGTTTACATTAACAGATATAGACATATAAAATTGATCTAATCATATGAGTATTAACCGTTCTTTCTCAATAACTAATACATTCAGCAGTATGTTCGTTTTAGTTATCTTACATATACATATATACAGTTTTATATCTTTTCCTTTTCCCTTCCCTCTTTCCCCTTTTTCCCTTCTCAATTACTTTTGCTCTTTGAGCAGTTTTTTACCCTTCCATAGTATTTATTATAGATTTTGGATCATATATACTTTTTTAGTTTCTTACACTACAGAGACAATACAGTATTTACACATGTGGGTTTGATTTATCTCACTTATGAGTATAGTGTCAAGTCGTGTCCATTTACTTATAAAAGTCTCAATGCAGTCTTTCTTAATAGCTGAGTAGTACTCCATTGTATAAAATACCACATCTTTTTTATCCATTCTTTGATTGATGGGCACTTGGATCGTTTCCAAGATCTGGTTATTACAAACTGGGTTGCTATAAACATGGGTGCACAAGTATCACTGTGATATGATGTTTTCAGTTCTTCCGGAAGAAAGTCCAGAAGTGGCATAGCTAGAGTCCCATAGTTGAATGGGATCTCTAATCCTAGCTTCTTGAGGAATCTCCACACTGATTTTCACAGTGGTTGCACCAGTCTACACTCCCACCAACAGTGGAGAAGAGTTCCTTTTTCCCACAGCCCCTCCAGCATTTGTTGTTGCTTGATTTTTTAATCTTGGCCATTCTTTCTGGAGTGAGATGGAATCTCAGCATTGTTTTAATTTGCATTTCCCGAATGACACTGATGTTGAACATTTTTTCATGTATTTATTTGCCATTTGTATTTCTTTCTCTGAGAAGTGTGTATTCATCTCAGATGCCCATTTTTGGATTGGGTCCTTGAATTTTAGGGGCCTGATTTCTTTTCATTGTTTATACATTTTAGATAGAAGTCCTTTGTCTGATGGACAATTGGCCAAGATATTTTCCCAGTTCGTGGGTTTTCTTTTCACTCTGTTGGAGATTTCCTCTGATATGCAAAAACTTTTTATTAAGATGAGATCCTAGTTGTTGATTCTGGGAAGTGTTTCCCATGCAGTTTGATTTTTGTTCATGAACTCTCTGCCTACTCCTATGTCATCAAGATTTTTACCTATTTGTCTTCTAGTAGGTTTAGTGTCTCTGTTTTGATATTCAGATCTTTGTCCCATTTTAACTTTATTTTAGTGCATGGTGATTGACATGGATCTAGTTTTAGTTTATGGCATATAGAAAGTCAGTTTTTCCAGCACCATTTGTTAAAGAGGCTATCTTTCTTCCAATGTACATGTTTGGCCCCTTTGTCAAAGATGAGGTGGCTAAGTGTGTTTGTAGTTGTGGTTGTATCTTCTAATCTATTCCATTGATCTTCATGTCTATTTTGATTCCAGTACCATGCTGATTTTATCACAGTAGCTTTGTAGTATAGTTTCAAGTCAGGGATTGTGATGCCTCCTGCCTTCCCTTTGTTGCCCAGAATTGCCTTTGCTATTCTAGGTCTTTTCTGGTTCCAGGTGAATTTCAGGAATGCTTTCTCTAGCTCTGTGAGGTAGGCAAGTGGTATTTTGATTGGGATTGCATTGAATCTGTATAATAATTTTGGGAGAATGGCCATTTTCACAATGTTTGTTCTTCCTATCCATGAACAGGGAATATCTTTCCATTTTCTGAAATCTTCTTTGATCTTCTTCTTCAGAGTAATGTAATTTTCACTGTATAGATCTTTTACTTCCTTTGTTTGATTGATTCCTAAGTATTTCACTTTTTGGATGTTATAGTGAAGGGTATGGTTTTCCTTATTTCTCTGTCAGTGACTTTGTTGTTTGTGTACAGGAATGCTATTGATTTTTGAATGTTGACCTTGTATCCAGCTACATTACTGAATTTGGTTATTACTTGTAGAAGTTTTCTAATGGATTTTTGGGGGTCTTCTATGTAGAGTATCATATCATCTGTAAATAACGATAATTTCGCTTCTTCCTTTCCTATCCTTATTCCCTTAATTTCTTTCTCTTGTCTAACTGCTCTGGCTAATATTTCCAGAACTATATTGAATAGGAGTGGTGATAATGGACATCCTTATCTTGTTCCTGATTTTAGGTTGGAAGTTTTCAGTTTTTGTCCATTTAGTAAGATGTTGGCTGTTGGTTTATGATATATGACATTTATCAGGTTGAGGTAGAGATCATCTATTCTGATTTTCTGTAGGGTTTTTATCATGAATGGGTGTTGGATTTTGTCAAAAGCTTTTTCTGCACCTATTGAGATGGTCATGTGGTTCTTGTCCTTGACCGTGTTGATATGGTGCATTACATTTATTGATTTGCATATGTTGAACCATCCCTACATTCCTGGGATGAATCCTTGACCATAGTGTATAATCTTTCTGATAACTTTCTGTGTTCTATTTTCCAGTATTTTTTTGAGGATTTTTGTATCTGTGTTCATTAGGGAGATTGGCTTGTAATTTTCTTTTTTGGTTGGATCTTTCTCTGGTTTTGGTATTAAGGTAATACTTGTTTCCAGGAATGAGTTAGGGAGACTTACTTCCCTTTGAATTTCATTGAAGAGTTTGAGGAGTGTTGGCATTAAGTCTTCCCTAAATTTCTGGTAGAATTCAGCAGCGAATCCATCAGGGCCCGGGCTTTTCTTTGTTGGTAGGGTCCTGATTACATTTTCAATTTCATTAGCTGAGATTGGGTTATTTAGCAGTTTTACATTGTCTTGATTCAGCTTTGGTAATTCATAGGTTTCTAGGAATCTGTCCATTTCTTCTGTGTTACCGAACCTATGTGAGTAGAGGTTTTCAAAGTAGGTGTTGATGATATTCTGTGTTTCCACAGGGTAGGCCCTGGACTCTTTTATTTGGGAGAATTTTAAGTTAGTCTAACAGCAATTTGTATGCATAAATCTAATAGGAAATTGGATCCAGAGTCTGAATTCAGGGAATAGATTATATATTAACATGGCCTACAGCACTGGACCCCAAACCAAAATTCCTACAAAGTGCTAAGTGTTAGTAGCCTTCAGTTCATCTGAAGTGTGGTTATACCACAAGAGAGTAAGTCCCACATATATAGAGTGAGTGGCTCACTGGATCATCCTTCCCTGAAGAAGGTGGAAGTAGAAGAGAATAGATTTCTCCAAAATGGAACAAATGGCTCTGAGGAGGCTAAGTCTCTGACTGTCTGGAGCAGTATCCTACCCACAGCTCCCCAGGTGTGTTTGCTCTTCTCCTCTCTTACAATCAGTCATTACCTCAGAAAGGCCAGGCTATGCAGAAATAAAAGGATATTCATGGGTAATTCTCTCTCAGCAGGCTGTGTACGCTCTCAGATGCCTAGGGCAGTGGCGGTGAGACTGGCAAGCATGCCACAGAGAGTTGTTTATCATTTAAAGCTCTAACAAGTTCACCATCTCTAACCTAGGGGAAGCTACAGCAAAACACTTGTTGAGCAATGGAGTTTAAACTGAGGCCTTGAGAATAGCCAGTGATAACTTTTGAAATAAGATGAACTTATAACTAATCACAAAAAATTCACTACGAAACAAAGGAAGTTATTGTGAATTAGTTAAAAGAGCAAACCACGAATGAGAATTGTAAGGCTGACAGATAAGAGTATTGACATAGACACATAAAATGTCTATATATATTATGAATGCTATATATATTTTATGATCAAATGATGAGACAATAAAAATGACCAATCATGTGGTAAAATAGCTGTTTAGAACTTAGTAATAAAGAATTTTATAATTGAAAAGAGATTTTACTGGGTAGTTTTACACGGAAATTTAGGCAGCTGAAAAGACAGTCAATGAAAATTAAATTAACCATGGAAATGGAAACCAAAAAGAAACAAGATGAAGTAAAAATTCTCTGAGATCACTTGTTCATGTTAAACTGGACTGTTTTATGTGTTTTTGTATTTCTTAAATATTCTGGATATTAATTCTTTGTCAGATACATAATTGGCAAATATTTTCTCCCATTCTGTAGATAGGCTCTTCACACTGTCCTGAAAAGTTTTTCAGTTTGATAGAATCTTACTTGTCTATTTTATTCTGGTTTTCCTATGCTTTTGGGGGTATGTAGTGGTTTGGTAACTGGTGGTCAATTTAAATACCGGCTGAACTGAATCAGCATGGTGCTGAGTGGGGATGGCCTACCTGAGGACTGTTGGCAGTGTAAAAAGGAGACCTGGAGAGGAAGAGTAGTGTTGTGGGCTCTTGTAAGTGTTGAAGTTTGGAGCCCTTGATTCTCCTGGAGGAGCTTGTCATGCTGGCTGCCCTGATATGAACTTGGCTGTTATCATTGGAGGACCTCGGGCCTTTGTTGCTGAGAATGGCTGCTGTTCACTTTGGGGGAGTTTTGGTCCTTATTTTGAGCATCAGTTCCTGGCTCTAGAGGGGAAGATGTGTGTTGTTTAATCTCCAGAAGTTTGTCATGCTAGCTTCTTGATATGTACTCAGCTGTTCTCATCTCAGGACCTCATTGTTACTGAGGATGACTATGGTACTTTTCAGGGAAGCCCTGCTCCTTATTTTGAGCATCACTTCTTGGCTCCAGTACAGATCCTTCACCCTGCTGGCATAGACTTTCTAGCTTTGGGCCTTCCCAGTGCAGATTTGTGGGATAGACTTGCATGGGTCATTGTTGTGGGCTCTAGGTTTTCGGCTGATCTCATACAGGTTATTGCCATGGGATCCAGGCCCAATGAATTTTCTAGGCCTTCAGTGTTGTGGATGGATTTCCTGCACTTTCTTTGTGTTTGACTTCTTGGGTGACCATTAAAAATAATACTATAAATTAGGTGTCCTACATGTAATTGTTCTCTTTGCAATCCCTGACTACACAGCGTGTATGTAAAATATCTTGGTCTACCACAACATTCCGAAGCATTTTTCTCTATGTTTTCTTGCAGTAGTTTTCTAGTTTTGGGAAATGAGGCAAGTTGGTAACACTAAATTTTGTAGAAATTAATGATTAATGATTTTCTAGAACTGTTGAATGATAGTATTAATCAGATTCTGAAAGTCCATCTTACTACAAGGAGGATGAATTAACTAGACAAGATTTAGAAAAACTGCAAAGTACACAGAAGAAAGAAACAATAAAGTTAGATTGCTTCAGACTATTTACTTGGCAATACTAGTCACAATACATTACAAAACATCCTCCAAGGTCTGAGAGACAAAATAATATACCTAGTAAGTCAAGCTACTTCTCAAGAACAAGAAATAAAGATTTATTTTAGACAAAAAGATAAAAAGGTTATACCAGTTTTAGTAATCTAAAACATAAAGTTTAGGAAGAAATTTAATGATTCCAGAAACAAGGAAAAAAGAATGTTAGGATATAAAGTAGAATTAGAAATCTGTAAGAATGGTTAGGAAATTTATAAACATATGCTAAGTATAAACAAGTGCTACATAAAATATGTCTAATTTGTGAATTTAAAAGACAAGAATTAAATATGGGCTGCAGTAGCATTTGGAAAAGAGTATAGAATTAAAGCATTTAAAGGTCATGTGATAATATAGGAAAAGTGATAAAAATATGAAATCTACATTTTTTAAATGCATGTGTGCTTATTTAATTATTTTAGAGCACCTATAGCAGAATAAAAATAACACAGTGGAGGGTAGAACTCAAACCAAAAGATGACAGAGATGGGGAAAAAGAAGCAAGGAATAAGCACAACAGAGGATGTTAGAAGTGAGCCCATGTATTAATTACCTTAGATATAAATATAGTCACTCAGTTTTTATTTAAAAGATTAGGTTAGCCGGGCGTGGTGGCGCACGCCTTTAATCCCAGCACTCGGGAGGCTGAGGTAGGAGGAGCATTGTGAGTTCGAGGCCAGTTTGGGCTACAACACGAGCGCAAGGTCGGCCTGAGCTACCCAGTGCGACCCTGACTCAAAAACCAGGGCCAGGAGTTTGGCTCAGTGACTTAAGTGCCTGTCTGGCAGGCGCGAGGTTGTGAGTTCAATCCCCGGTGTCAAAAAAAAAAAAAAATTAGGATAAAACCAAAATATAGGCACAAACATCAGGATACAGAAAAATTGGACATAAACTATTCAAGTATCACAAAATACAGTTGTTAGAAAAACTGTCAATAGAGAATCACACTCCATACTGATGAAGATTTAAGTCCCTGGGAAGCTATGCCTCTAAACTTACATATTCCCAATTATAGCTTCAAAATATGGAAAGCAAAAGGGGTGGAGATGCAAAGACAATAATGGTTTTTATCATAATAACAGGAGACTAAGACAAACCATCTCTACAACTGCTAAATAAAGCAGATAATATATCAGAAAATAAAAGATTTGTACAACACAATTAGCAGTCTTTATTGATCTATTAGACATGTGTGGAACACTGCACAGAACTGAAGAATACATATTCTCAAGCACGCAGGAAACGTGTTCATAAACTGAACATTTTAGGTTATTTGCCATCAGTATATCTCAGATAATTGTGATTGTGCATGCCACAATTATCACAATATAATTAAGTTAAAAATGAATAACATAAAAATAACCCAAAACTCAGTAGAAAAGGATGCTTATTGTCTTCCAGGAGCCATTCTCCTTTCTTCCTTTTAGATCTGGGACAAGCTGCAATTTGGGAGACGTGCAGTGGTTCTGCCTGCCTTACCACTGGGTCTAGAGGGTAGGGTTAGTAGAAGTAGTTGATGTAACTTCCTGCTGACAAGTTTTAAAGAGGAAGTGGCTCTTAATTCAATAATCTTAGCTCTGTCCATTAGCAGCTGCCTATATAGTAGGATGCAAATGTACTATTGGTACATCAGCTACCCTTGCAAAGGAGGGACGGCACCCCAGGAAAGGAAAGAGCCGCAAAACAGACAAATCTGTGGCTTGGAACAGACCTCCCAGCAGACCTCTGAGAGACCTGCCACTCACCTCTGAGAGAAATACACTGCATCCTGCCTAGATTGCTTTATTTCAGTCCAAAAATATTATTATAGCATCTTAGCTATTGTCATAAGTAATTCAGTTTCTTGCATATATGGAAATTTAAAACAAATACATTTAAATTTAGAAGTCAAAGAAGAAAACTTGATAGAAGTTAGACTATACATAGAACTACAGAACAATAAAATTTATTATATATGTGTATTGTGTGTGTGTGTATATATATATATATCTTTTGGGGCAGTACTTAGGTGAAACTTTATATGCTCAAGTGTTTGAAAATTTATAGATTTAAGTGATTGGATGAACACTTGTGTAGAAAGTCAGAAAAAAACAACCTCATGGAAACTGCAAGTGAGGATATAAAAAGACAGCAAAAGTAAACAAAAAGGAATAGTATACAGAATTATTTCTGTAAATACATTGAGAGTGACAAATGTCAAGCAAAACTTATCAAAGCATGAGAGGATCTTTAGTAGATGTGGGGGCAATTTAGAGATAGCAAAATGTATTGAACAGTTGCATGCCAGAAACTTGAAAACGGGCACAAGGTACTAAAATTGGAGTTTACAGTCCACAGAGGAGGACAGGCCAGGGAAAGAGCTGAGGCTGTGGTTTGGGAACCGAGGAGCTACACATCTAGGAAGGCACTTTAAGCCTTCCCAGGGCCATGTCCTTCCCAGGGCCATGTCCTTCCCACTGCACCTTTCTAGGATTTGCACCATCTCAGTTTGTCCAGTCACTGGTGTGTTCATACTGACTAATTGATTAAGGCTTTTTATACCTGCTAGTCTTCCCCAATGTGAAGTTACTCATTTGCTTTTTAAAATCAGTAAATGTTTTATGGGGGAGACTCGTTGAGATTATGAAAATATTTCATTCCTCATTGAGCTTTCAATTTATGTATATTAGTATAGACTTACAGTGACTTGATAATCTGTAACTATCCTGACTATGTTCAAGGTGACCCTGATTGGGTTGGTATCCTCAGGCTGCTTTAATATCAGCCACTCTTTTGCATGGGCTGTCTCTTGTTTCTACCCAGAAAGGGCTTTCGTTTTTGTATGCCAGCATGTTCTCATTTTCTCTCCCCTTTCCCACATACTGTTCAGATGCTGTCCTCAGCCTGGGTGGGCTCTCACACTGGTGTTGCCCCCTGATCCCATTTGAGTTTAGACACCTATGCTGGGTGACTCCTGCTTCGCTCACCTCCTCACTTCTCTCAAAGTCTGATACTTTAAGCTGGATCTCTCTACTCACCGATGCCCTTCCCCACCTGCTCAAACTCTGACAGCCTCCTTTAAACCACTGTGGATGTTTTGTTCGTTCCTTGATGACTTTGGCACTGAATTGTTCAGGAAGAGAAGAAGTGGAAAAAGGATAAAAGGTAAGTCCAATCCTTTTTTTTCCTCCTGAGGCCTAAATAAACTCAATAAAATATGACAAATGGATTAGAAAACAGGAAAAGTATAAGCCAATCCATCATATACAAAAAGCAATTGATAACAAATGCTGGAAGGACTGTGGGGAACAAAGAAACCCTTCTCCACTGTTGGGAGTGTAGACTGGTGCAACCACTGTGGAACTCAGTACTGAGATTCCTTAAAAGAACTAGGATTAGCTGTTCCATTTGACCCAGCTATCTTCTTCTGGGTATCTTCCCAGAAGAATTAAAAACATCATACCATAGTGATATATGTACACCCACATTTATAGCAGCACAATTTGTAATTGCTAGATCTTGGAAACAGCCCAAATGCTCATTAACTGAGGAATGGATAAAAAAAGATATATATATATATTTTAAATAGAAAGGAGTACTACTCAGACATAAAGAAGGATAAGCTGGAGATTTTTAAATTTTTTAATATTTTATTTTAAAGATAAAAATAAAACAGAATAAAGAAAATCAGAACAGAACAATGCAAGCAATGCAGGGCTTCAAAATAAGACAATGGGAAATCAACAATGGCTATCATAATGTCTTGTTTTAGTCAAAATAACTGTTCATACCTTCACACATAATAAAATCACACAATACAAAACAGACTAAAACCAATCAAAAGAATGAAAGCATTACAGGACTTGAAAAAAGATAATAGAAAATGAATAATGGCTACTATAATGTCTCTTGTTTTCTTCAAAATAGCTGCACATACCTTCACACATAAAATCAAGCCAAATAAAATAATAAAATCAATCTAAACAAAACAATGAAAGCATTATAGGACTTCAAAACAAAGTATTAGAAAATCAGCAGTGGTTACCATAATACATCTCATTATCTTCAAAATACCTATACCATCAGTCACAGTAAAATCTAACAAAACATGAACAATAAAACCAAACCTAACAAAATTATGAAAATGATAGAAGAATTGAAAACAAGATAATAGGAAATTAGCAATGATTACCACTTTCCCTTTTTAGGCATTTCCTCCCCTATCACTTTCATAGTATCTATTGTGCTTTTTGGATCCCACTAACTCCTTCAATTTTTACGCTAGAAGACAGCATGATATTCACCTGTGTAAGTCCAAGCCATTTCACCCATGAGGATGATCTCAAAGTGAATCCATTTACCTATAAGAGCTTCAAGATTATCTTTCTTTATAATTGAATAGATTTCCATTGTATGAAAATACCATACCTTTCTTACCCATTCTGAGGTTGTTGGGCAAGTTACCCCTGCTTTTTGTTCTGGTTTCCTGTCACAGGGAAAAATTCTTTGCTCCTCTTTGACTTTCAATCTAAATTTCCTTTCGAGTTAAATGTTTCTTACGTACAGTATATTGATGGATCTTGTTTCTTGATCCACTCTCCCTGTTTTTTTTTTATTGCCGAATTGAGGCCATCTACATTAATGGTTACAACCAGCATACATTGGTTCATCTCTGCCCTGCTCTCCTCCTGCTGTTGGCCCTCCACTTTTCCCCTTCATTCTGTCACCTGTTTGGCGATGCTGCTCTGCTGCTGTTCCTGGAACCGTGGTCGTCTTTATTTCTCTCTAGAACATCCTTTAGCACTCTGTAGGGTTGGTTTGGTGCTCATGAATTCCTTCACTTGTTCTTCTGTATCTTATTTTTCCATCAATTTTGAAAGATAGTTTTGCAGGGTGCATCAATCTGGGTTGGAAGTTGTTTTCTTCAGGATTTGAAACACTTCTCTCCAAACTCTTTTTGACTTGATGATTTGTGTTAACAAGTCTGCCATGATTCTGATTGGTTTTCATTTATAGGTGATCTGTTTCTTTTCTATAAACAAATTTTATTCTGTTCTTGTGCTGAATTTCTGGGATCTTGATTATTATATGTCTGGGTATAGATTTATTTTGGTTATGACTCATTGGAGTTCTATATGCCTCACTTATTTGTATGTCAAGTCCTTTTCTCATGTTTAGGAAGTTTTCTGCTATTGCTTCTGTAGTGTTTTTATTTCATTTGTGATGACCCCTGCTTCTTCATTGATATCTATCACTCTTAAATTATCTTTCTTTGTGTTGTCTTGCAGCCATTGAATTATTTCCTGGTTCCTTGTTATTTTAAAGAGATCTTTCCTTTCATGATCACTAGCTGCAATCCTGTCTTCAAGATCTGAAAGTCCACAGTCTCTTTCAAGCACTTTTGCCAGCTTTTAACCAACTTTTTAATTTCCTGGTGATCTCTTTGAATCTGTTTCATGCATTGTAATTCCTTTCTATATTGTTCATTCAAGGGTTTCATCCTTTTCTTATGCTCCTTTCTTTTTTTTTACCTATGTCTTCTTTAGATATGTTACACAATTCTTTCAATATGTTTGTGATTTCTTTTTTTACCTGAGACATTATTTCTGATCTGATTACCTTTACAGCCTCATGAAGTTGTTTCTTACTTCACTTACTATCTTCTCAGAGATTTCAGGTGTGCAACTTCCATTTTCTTCCAAGACTATATCTCCCAGCCTTGTTCTGTGTGGGCTGGAGGTCTGAGTTTGCCTTTGCACCTTTGTCTTGACATTCTCCTGGGTTCCTCCCAACAAGCCAGTTGTGGGGTCCCAGGAACTTCCCATGTTGGCTGCCCCTCCACAGTGTAGGGGAATGCAATAGGTACCTGGGTGTCTCTGAACCCAGGTTCCCAGGGAGGTAGTGGGCTTCTCTAAATCTGTGCAGCTATACTGAGGCTTCTCCAATGGTCAGGGGCACGTGGTGGTGGGGCTGCTTCCTCTCTCAGCCTGCATGTCTATACTGGGACTCCCCCATAGTGGCAGGTACACAAGGGTGTGTTTGTCTGATCTCCCGGTGGGGGCTGGTTGCCTGATGGAAGCAAGGGTTTCCAATGGTGGCCTGTGGGTACCCTGCGTGTATCTGGCTGTATCTCCCTGCCCACACTGGCTGCCTGCAAGAAACAAGCCTTCCAATGGTGGCAGCAGTACAAAGGGGTGGATCTCAAACTGGAGACTTTTGTAGGTAAATGGATGCAACTCAAGACCATACTTATAAGTGAAATAAATCAGACTCGTGTAAACATTGTATTGTCTAACTAGTGTGAGAAACTGAACAAGTAAATAAGATCCGAAATGTGCAGTAGGTATCGTGAATTGAGAATAAACTGTTCAAAAGAAAAGACAGACTGTGATGGCGGAAAGGGGAAAGTAAGGAAGGGAAAAGGAAAACCTATATATCAACAAGATAAGATAGTTACACTGCTAGTTTCTCTTAGTTCATTGAAAAGAAAGGTTTGTGCTAAAATTGTTTGTGCAATATTTCATACCTGTATCTCATACACTGAGCAATTACTCTGAAGGTAACAATATGCAATGTATTAATTATTACAACTCTTACCTATCTGTTTTCAAACTTTTATTTTCTCTTTTAAAAAATCCATCATATACAGATGCAAAGATACTAAATTAAATATTGAATGCCAAATCACAATGTAATTGTAATTGGATATTTAAATAGAGTATGACCAGGTTGGATTTATTTCAAGAGTTTAATGTTAATGTGATATTAGAAATAGAATCAATTTTATGCATCATGCTCAAAGAATAAATGATAAAAATCATGCAATCCTAATACATGTAATGCCATTTGAAATATATTCACTAACTTTATAGTGAAAATTTTAGAAAACTAAGACTTAAGTGAACTTGTTAATCTGACAAGAGTATTGTTGAAAATCTTTCAGTACAGTGTTGAATAGGCTCCTTCTGATCAAGAATGAAACCAGAAAGCTGGACATGGTGGTGCATGCCTATAATCCCAGAACTTGGTGGGCTGAGGCAGGAGGATCACTTTGAGTTCAAGGAGACGAATATGTAGTGAGACCCTGTCTCAAAACAGGGGTTGGGAGAGACTGGGATGCTTTCATTTATATTTTTATTTATCAGTGAATGTGAGGTAATAATCAGTGACACAAGGAAAATCAAAAAGGTAGGAAGGCATTAGAATGTATCTTC
>RJWM01045867.1:0-12587 GCA_004363535.1 Dasyprocta punctata
GAAATGGAAAGACATCCCTTGCTTATGGAGAGGATGAACCAATATAGTGAAAATGATCATACTCCCAAAATTGCTATACAGATTTAATGCAATTGCAATTGAAATACAACTAGCAAGCCTCACAGAAATAAAGAAAACATTCCTAAAATTCACTTGGAACCAAAAGAGGCCTAGAATAGCAAAAACAATTCTGGGCAACAAAGACAAATTGGGGCATCATAAACCCTGTCCTGAAACTACACTGCAGAGCTATTGTGACAAAATAGCATGATATTTGCAAAAACAAACAAACAAACAAACAGACCTGAGGACCAATGGAATAGACTAGCAAATTCAAAAACATCTCCAAATGCATTCAGCCACATGATCTTTGACAAAGGGACCACTGGAAGGATAGCCTCTTTAATAAATGGTGCTGGAAAAACTGTTTTCCACATGACAAAGGCTAAACCTAGATCCTTCTCTCTCACCATGCACTAAACTAAAATCAAAGTGGATTTCAGATTTAAATATTAAAACTGAAACATTAAATCTGCTAAAAAATAGAATAGGTAGAACTCTGGAAGACATAGGTATAGGCAAAAACTTTATGAACAAAACCCTGACTGCTTAGGAACAATCACAAAGAATCAACAACTGTGATTTTACATTATTTAAAAGTTTTGCACAGCACAAGATATCACCAACAGTGTGAAAAGACATCCCAAAGAGTGGGAAATAATTTATGTTGTTTGTTCTTCAGATAAAGGGCTAATACCTAGAACATACAAAGAACTGAAAAAAATCAGACCATCCAAATTCAAGGACACAACCCAAAAATGTGTATCTGAGATGAATAGAAACTTTTAAGAAGAAGAAATACAAATGGGAAATAAATACACGAAAAAAATGTTCAACATCACCGGCCATTCAAGAAATACAAATTAAAACAATGCTGTGATTCCATGTGATTTCAGAAACAATGGATGGTTATCAAGAAAATGACTAATTACAAAATGCTGGTGGAGCTATGGGGAAAAGGGAACATTTCTCCAGTTTTAGTGGGACTGTAGACTGGTACAACCATGGCGGAAATCAGTGTGGAGAATCCTCACAAAACTAGGATTAGAGATCCCATTTGATCCAACTATTTCCCTTCCATGTATCTTCCCAGAAGAATTTAAAGTATCATACCATAGCAATATATGTGCACCCATGTTTGTAGTGGTACAGTTTATAGTAGCTAAATCTTGGAAGCAATCCAAATACCCATCAACTAATGAATGAATAAAAAAGATGTGTTTTTTTACAATGGCATATTACTAACCAAAAAGAAAGATAAAAATGATGCTTTTATAACTCAGTGGATGGACCTTGAGACCATAATCATAAGTGAAATAAATTGGAAACGTGTAAATATCACATTATCTCTATTGTGTGAGAAACCAAAAATGTAAACAAGAACCAAACTGTACAAAAGATATTGTGAAAAAGGAAGAAACTGTTCAAAAGGAAAAGGGAACTAGGGAGAGGGAAGGAAAGGAAAGGGAGGGAGGGAGGAAAAGATAAAATGAGAAGAGAAGGATAATATAAGTACCAAGCTTTGTGAATGAGTAGGGGTGGGGGATTGAAAGGAAGGGATATGAATGGGGAAAAAAGGAGAATCAAGATTTATCATATACAGATAAAAATTCCCTATAATGAATGTGTCCATTATGTACACCTAAATTGAACCAATAAACTTAGATAAAAACATCATAATTTAGAGACTAGAAAAATCATGGAAAAATCATTTAGGCTAAGAACTGAGTTTTAGAAAAGATAAAATTGACAAAACTTTAATAAATGTAGAAGAAAACAGAATTTTTATGTGAACGAAATTATAAATTAAAAGAAGATACTATATCTGTTAGTATAGAAACATAAAATACCATTAGAGGCCACTGTGAACAATTATACATCAACAAACTTATAACCTATTTAAAAGATATTCAGAAATCTCTAGCAACAAGTGACTTACAAGATTGAACTATTAAAAAGTTAGAAAATCTGAAAAGACAAATAATGGGTAATGTTATGGGTGCAAAACCAGCATGGGAAACCGAGCAGCCAATTGTGGATTTAGAAGAGCCTGTGTTAGCCGAACCCGGCGCCCGAACTGCCTGCTCCACTAGGGAGATGACAGAACAGCCCAGAGCCCTTACAGCAGGCAGAATTTAAAGCGAAAATCCATATCCTGATTAGCACAGTCACCTGTTACTCTTGGCTAAATCTGGAACAAGGAGTTCAACCTGTAACTGACTGTGAACAATACAAAGAACTTGGTTTAGCAAATACATTGTTTTTAACATACATATGTTCTTTCAGGGGCAAACTGACCTCATTGTACCTCCTCTTAATCACTTTCTCCTCCCTGCGGTGATCAGGAGGTTAACTTTGTGGAATTTTCCTATGTGAATTATCACAGGTAAGGGGATTGACTCAGTAATAAAAAGTCTCCCATCAAAGGAAAATCTAGGATTCAATAACTTCAAAGATGAGCTCCACCAAGCATTAAAAGAATAATGGACAATTTCCCCCCCCAAAAAAAAACTGAAGAAAAGGAAAACTTCCCAATTTACTTTATGATGCCTTGATATAAAAATCTAAAATGAACACAAAAAAGTATTCTAAAATTGCAATTCAATATTCCTAAGAATCTTAGATGCAAAAATCCTCAACAAATAATAAGACAAGACTCAACAGCACAGGAATCTTGTGCCATGACAAATGTAATTTATCTCACAGATACTAGGATGGCTCAACTTGTTCAAATTGATAATTGTGATGCACCACTTTAAAAGAATGAAGGGCAAAAAATCATATCATATCTTATCAGTAGATTCATAAAAAGCATTAGACAAAGCATTCTTTCTGGATTAAAAATCTCAACAAACTAAATATGGCAGGGATGTACTGCACTAGCATAAAGGCCATACAAGACAAAACCACAGCTAATATCACACTTGATGTTGAAAAGCTGGAGGCTTTTCCTCTAAGATTGGAAACCTGAGAAGGATGCTCACTCTGGTCACTCATATTCAAAATGGAAGTCCTAGACACAGTTATTAGGGGGGAAATAGTAAAAAATAAATAAAAAGCAACCAAATAAGAAATGAATTAAAATTTTCTGTTTTGCTTATGATGTTTATTTATGTAAAAAATTCCTAAAAATCCATACCAAAAAATCCCTATTAGAACTAGTATCATATATGACATTGACAGATTTTGAAATCAAATAAACAGACACAAATCAGTTTTGTTTTAAGACCATAGCATTGAAATATAAAATAAGAATTAAGAAAATAATCATGTTTAAAATAGCACTAAAAACCACACAATATTTAAAAATAACTTAGTCAAGGAGATGAAAGACTTGTACAATGAAAACTAGAAAACACTAATAGAAGAAACAAAAATATACACAAATAAATAGAAAGACATCTTACACCTGTGGATTGCACAGTAAGTATTGTTAGAATGCCCATACTGCTCAAAATAATCTATAGATTCAATGTAAACCCTATCAAAACCTCAATGGAGGGCTCAGGGATACAGCTTAGCAGCACAGCACTTGCATGGCAAAGCACAAGGTCATGAATTTGATCCCAAGGTACCAAAAAGAAGAAGAAGGAGGAGGAGGAGGAGGAGGAGGAAGAAGAGGAGGAGGAGAAGGAGGAGGAGGAGGAGGAAGAGGAGGAGGAGGAGGAGAAAGAAAGAAAGGAAGGAAGGAAGGAAGGAAGGAAGGAAGGAAGGAAGAAAGAAAGAAAGAAAACTCAATAGTATTTTTCACAGAAAGAAAGGCAAAAAACATGAAATGCATATGAGCTAGAAAAGACCACAAATAACTAATTTGACCAAGAAAACAAAGCTAGAGGCATTACACTAACTGATTTCAAAATATATTACAAAGCTACGATAATCAAAACATCAGGGTACCAGAATAAAAATTAGCATATATGACTAAAAAGCCACAAATACACCTGTCTGTTTGTTTTGGCAACAATTTCTTGGATAAGAACTCAAGAACATAGGAAACAAAAGAAAACATAGTTCTATGGTTTGTATGTATTTTGGTTATGTCCCTAGAGATTTACATGGGAAAATATTTGCTATATCACTTTCATTGTTTTGTTTTGATTGGTTGTATTTTTTTATTTGATTATTTTATTCTCTTTAAAACAATTTTAAATGTACAGTAACAAGAGCTGGGTCATATGGTACATGCATTTTAAGCTCTTATTTAACCCCATCAAATTGTTCACCAAAGTATTTACAAAGCATTTTACACTACAAAGATGAAAAGTCCAACTTCTCCATAACTATGCTCATTCATTTCCAAATATGACTGTGACCAGTCTTTATAGTTATGGACATTCTATGTTATGAATTAGGACAAAATGTCCCTCAAAAGTCTGTGTTCAGAGGTGAGGCTTTTGGAAGATGATTGGCTCACAGGGTTGCTATATTCATTAGTAGATTAATCCAATGATGAGTTCATGGCTGAATGTGCTGTGAGCAGGTAGGTCCAATGGAGGTAGGTTACTGGGGTGTAATCTGCATGGGCATGTTTTATTGTTTTATTCCTGGTTTCTCACTCTGTCTCTGTCTCTCTCTGTCTATCTCTCTCTGTCTCTCTTTCTCTCTGTCTCTCTCTGTCTCTCTGTGCGTGCCTCTCTCTCTCCTTCTGTATTTCCCTCTCTCCCCTACCCCTTTTCTGGTTGCCATGGTTTAAGGAGCTATCCTTTGCCACTCCTTCCTATCATGCCATTTCCACTGTGAGAACAGCTAGCTGACCATGGACTAAACTCTCTAAAAGTGTGAGCCAAGATAAACCTCCCCTCCTTTAATTGCTGGGTATTTTCACCCAGCAACTGAAAAATGACTAATACAGTGTATCATGAAGTTCTCTGTAGCTTTAATTTGCATTTCCTTGATGACTAATTCTGTGGAGTGTTGTTCATGTGTTACATGCCCTCAAGATAACTTTTTTGGTGAAACAACTGCTCAAATCTGCCAATTTTTAAAAATATTTTATGATTGAGTTTTAAAATTTCTTTAGATAGTCTCCATAAAAATTGCATTAGATATATTATTTACAGATATTTGCTCCTACTCTGTGTCATTGCATTCTCTTTACAGTGGTTTATAAACAAAAAAAAAATCTTAATTTTGATGAATTGTGATGTCTCAGTATTTTACTGTGGATCATGTTTTTGGTGTCACAATTTAAGACCTTTCCTAATCCCAAAGCCTGAAGGTATTTCTCTTGTTTTCTTCTCTAGATTTTATGTTTTTGGCTATTATATGTAGAACTATGATCGTACATGATGGTGTGGGTTATTAATCTAAATTAATTTAATTTTTGTGGTAATAGAGGACACACTGACCTACATATCCAACCCTTTTTATTATTTTTTATTTCTTGAGACAGAATCTCACTTAGCACTTTATGAAACTGCCATATCATTTTCAAAACAGACTCTATTATTGTATGTTTTTCACCAGCAATTTATGAGGGTTCTAGTTTCCTACATCCTTATCAAAATTTAGTATTGTCTATCTTTTTAATTATAGTCATTCTGGTGGTTCTGTAGTAGTATAATATTTTGCTTTTAATTTACATATTCTTAATGAATAATTATATTGAGAACATTTTCATATGCTCTTAGACTTTTGTGTATCTTCTTTGGATAAATGTCTTTTTAAATGCAGCATCTGCCAAAAATAAATAAATAAATATAATAAATATTTTCTGATTTTGTTATTCTTTTATTTAATATGAAGTTATGAAACACACTTAAGAAAATGAAAAGCAAAGCTACATACAGAATATAGGACTTTTATTAAACAATTATGAACGTATTTGTATTGCTATATCTGAAGTGTTTTTAAAATGCATTTTGAGCTTTGCACAGTGGCAATATCATGGCCAATGAGGTTCGTCCAAGGTGTGAGTATTACTAATAAAATGTGCGTTAGTCATTTCTGCCTTTTATTGGCTTTTTAACTTAATTTATTTAGACCATTTGTTGATATCTTAGGGCTTACTCCATCATTGCATTGTATTTACAGGTGCTGTATTTGTTTCTCTGTTTCTTGTTCTTCTGTTTCCATTTTCTTTCCTTTCTATGGAAATTTTATTATATTTCTGTCTACTTTTACTCATTTTCCTGTTCTTCCTTCCTGGAACTCCAAGTCTCTTTCTGTTCTAGTTGCCTTGGTATACTTACTTTAGCCATTTTATAAGGGTAGGTATGCTTATGCAAACTTATTTAAATGTCCTTCATCTGGGAATGTTTTCATTTCCCCTTCCTACTGCAGGTTATATCCATAGATAAAGAGTTCAAGGTTAGTGGAGCTTTCCTTTTGGCACAGAAAAATATTGAAACTTTTTTTTCCTGGCCATCATCATTTCAAATGAGTGATCTACTGCCACCCTAATTGTTGCATCTCAGTAAACTGCTTGCCATTTCTATCCACCTACATTTAGTTCTTTTTATATTTTGTTTTTGTTGTTAGAATTCTAAAGTTCAACTATGATCAGAAATAGCACCAGGATTCTTTGAGTTCATTTTGCTTAAATTAGCAAAGATTTTGAATCTGTTGATCTATATCTTTCATCAAATATGTCAAATTTTCAGCTACTATAGCTTTCAATATTAGTCTTCAACCTTACATTCTGTTTTCTATGATTGCAAAGACAAAGATTTTTGATATTTTACACTGTTGCATGAATCTCTGAGGCTCTATTTACTTTTGTCCAATCTACTTTTGTTTATTGCTCCAATTATATAATTTCTCTTTAGTTCACTATTTTTTTATTGTTGTCTCAAATTTACTCTTAAGTCCATTTGATGAGCTTTACATTTCACTTATTGTAAATTTTATTTAAGTAATTTATCTTCGGTTCTACCTTCCAAAAACTAAAACATATATTTAAAATGAAAACTTAAAAAAAAAAAAAACAAATGATCTAAAACTCTAAAAATAAATTTGTATGTACAATGACAAAAAATAAATTTAAAAAATGAAAACTTAAATGTAGACTAACATAGGCTCACTTATTTAATCAACTGTTTTAAATGCGATATTCATATACTACTAGAATTACTTATTTGTTTACTGTTTTTTTTAATTTTTTACATATTGCATGTTCATAAATGGATAATAGGAATCCTGCATATATTTTACCCGGTTTTGCCTAATAGTAACATCTTGCAAAACAATATCACAATAGGTTCCTCTCATTGCCCATTTATATCCACATCTACTTCTCTCTCAATCCTGCCTCCATGTTCACGTTTGTCATCTACTAATCTATTTGTCACTACTATAATTTTATCAGTTTAGGAATGCTATTTAAATACAATTGTACATCTATAACCACTTGGTGTTGACTTTTTCACTTAATACAATTCTCTAAATATTTATCCTGATTGTTATATGGATTATTTTGCTGTTTGTTGTCATTGAGTAGTGTAGTATGTTGTGGAAATACAATGCTTTGTTTAGCTGTTCAC
Organism: Dasyprocta punctata; assembly: GCA_004363535.1. Classification (NCBI taxonomy): domain Eukaryota; kingdom Metazoa; phylum Chordata; class Mammalia; order Rodentia; family Dasyproctidae; genus Dasyprocta; species Dasyprocta punctata. The sequence continues at coordinate 7,542 of RJWM01045867.1, forward strand.
GTTCGGATTAATATCTAGGAGTGTAACTGCTGAGTTGAATAGTAGCTGCACATTTGGTATCTTAAGAAACCATCAAACTGTCTGGCAGATTATCTATGGGATCATTTTACACTCCCTCAAGCAATGTATTAATGATCCAGCTTTCCACATCTCTACCAGCATTGAGTGTTGTTTCTACACTTTATTTTAGCCATTTAGATAGCTGTGAAGTGACAAATCATGATGATTTCAATTTTTATTTCCTTAATGACTAATAATATTAAACCTTTTTTCATGATCAGAATTTTCTTCAATGTTGTTTTCCAAGTATATATCTTTCTCACTGAACTGTCTCATCTACGGTCTAGGATTCATTATTTTTTTCCATTGAACAGTGTGTCTAGCCCTCCATTTACACAGCAGTCTTGTTTATTATAACTATGTAACTTTTGCAATCAGCTAGAGTGATATTTTCCATTCTTCTGAAAATGTTCTTAATATACTAAATTTTTTTGCTTTTTCACATAAAATACAGCATAGAAAAGTTCTATATTTATAAAATAGCACCTTACTGAGATTTTGATAGGAATTTGTTTTATTCTATATATTAATTTGAGGAAAGCTAACTTCATAATGTTGAATGTTCCAATCTATGAAAATGATAAATACTTCTATTTATTTAAAACATCATGTATAACTTTCAAAAGTATTATGTTATATTCTGGATACTAACCGTACTTATGTTTGTTAAAATTACACATAAGTATTGAAATTCTTTCTGGTGATTCTAAATGGAATTGTTTTAATTTCAGTGTTCATGCATTTATTGGTAGCTTAATACTTACAATGACTTTGACACATTTAGAATATTTACGTACAGTGGGAGAAGTAAATTCTTTACCTCTTCCATAAACAAAAACTGTTAATATTCTAAAATATCAAGTAAATACCTTCAGAATTCTCTTTTATTTTAAGGGATCTGTAAATTTTTTTGGCTTAATGCTCCAGGGTAATTATTTCTCCTCAAGAGGAAAAGATTTTACACCTCAAAAATTCTCTTTAATTAAAATTTTGGAATTTTGCTTGTTTTTTGTATTTGCTTTTTTTTGGTTTTCTTTTTTAGTTGTTGTTGTTGCTGTTGTTTTCTTGTTGTTGTTGTTGTTTACTTTATTTTAGTCACTGTTTGTTGCTAGGGCTACTATACTAAAATACCATAGACTGAAATACTTAAAACACAAATTTGTTTCCTCAAAGTTTTGCAGGCAGAAAATCCTATATCAAGGTATTAGTTGTTCATTTTCCTGTGAGGCATGTTTCTTTGGTTTCCAGGTGGTTTTGCCCCAACTGTGTTTTCATATGGTTTCCCTCTGTACACACACTGGTATCTCTCTGTGTCTTTGTTTCCTCTTCTTAAGAAATCTGTCACAGGTCGTTCACAGACAGGAGGTAGAGAGAACAAGGCCACACCAACAAGCAAGCCCAGTCTGGAAACCAACACCATGTGTGGGCCACCACTGGACCATAACAGACAGACCCCAGCCCCTTCTGGCACAAGGGCTGACAAACAAGAAGTATCAATCTCCCGCTGCTCCTGCCATAGGTGACCTGCTTATCCAGAGAAACACAGGCTACGATGATAGTTATGGAGGTGAAATGCAACTGAATGCCTGTGGTGCTTTGTTGTTTCACTAACATTGCAGATCTAGGGCCAGTGGTCTGATCATATATTCAGAGGCTAGTGGTACATAGTGTGACATCTAGGGGGGAATCTCCTTCTGAGGGTTGCAACCATTGTTGATACCCTATGGGGAATGTTGTTTTGAGGTCCTATATAGATCCCATTGTTTTGCTGGGTTGGGTTTTATTCTCTTTTGTTTTGTTTGATTATGTCAAATCCGATGACAGGAGCAGCTATTTCAAGGATAGCAAGATACATTATGGTAGCAATTTTGTATTTACTATTGGCTTTTTTTGAAGTCCTTTATTGCATTCATTGTTTTGTTTTTATCATTTCTATTCTATTCTGTTCTGTTTGATTTTTACTATGTCTGAAGTTATCTGCAGCTATTTTGAAGACATCAACAGGCATTAGGGTAACTATTGTTGATTTTGTAATGTTTTGAAGTCCTGTATCTCTTACACTGGTCTGTTTTGATTGGTTTTGCTCTGTTTTATTCTCTTTAAAATAAAAAATATTAAAAGAAATTTGTCACATTTAATTGAGGCCCATTATAAAGGCATCATTTTAACTTAGTCACTTCTCTGAAGCTCTGCCTCCCCATGCAGTCACCTGCTGAAGTACATGGCTTTAGAGCCTTAACATGTGTCACCCACTCCATAGCAATTATTGCTAACCAAAGAGGATAAAGATAACATTGAGTTTCAGGGAAACTCTGATGTCATCATTTCCAAACTAGGACATTATATTTCATATCTCTAAGAAAGAAAAAAAAAGCTGTCATCATAGGATGACATGATGGTCACTTACCACTTTGGATTTCTATTTTATGCCATTGTTTTTTATTCATCTCAGTATTGAAATATGATCCCACTTCACCTACTTGTGCATATCTTGATTTTTATGATTTCTTTGGGGTTATTTATGACACACGAGCAGATAGATAGTTAAAGATAAAATTGTAATCAACCCACAAGTGAACTATGCTTGTTTAGTTATTTTCAAATGTATACCTACTGTTCATATTTCTATATCTGTGTATGTGATAGTTATTGATAACTGAGATTGAAGTTATAAAAATATACTATTAAGCTTTTATGCAATACATATTAAATTTTAAATAGCAATTAACTCTATACATACGTTCATGAGCAAGTCTGATTCAGTTACAGTGACAATAAGAACTATGATCAAGTGTGAACAAGCATAGCTATGACAAGTCAGAACTACCAGCAATGGTGAAATGTTATTGCACATAAGTTGGATACTGGTTTCAGAAAAGTTATGTGAAAACAAATGTGTGCCTTAGACTTTCCGAAATATGATTTTTAAATCAGTAAAATCAAACAGCATTTTTCATATACGTATCATTTCATTTTGTCTATACCACAACACTTTGATGCATTAATTGTGAAGACACTAAAGCTGAAAGAACAGCCGAACATAAAAACTGCAAAATTTGCAACCAAAACCAGATCACGTGGGTTCAAATCCAGTGGTCTTTTCACAGCAGGACATTTGTACAGTGTGAAAAGGCAAGAGCAAGGGTACTTTCCCAGAACTCATGCTATTGATATCCTGCAGCCTCTGACTCACTTCTCAGACATACCAAATTCAACAAAAGAAACATTCTTCCTGCAAATCATGGCTATCTGTTGTTATTTAAAGTATACTAGTTTGTGGATTTAACTAAAAACTGCTCCTGAAAACTTTAACATAATAAAGGATCATACACATGTCTTCAAACAAGGAAGGAAGAGCTACTTGGGAAGCTGTGTCAGGAGGGTCACTTGCACTCAGAAGAAGTTCGTGGACAGCCTGGGTAACATAGTGAGATCCTGTCACAAACAGGGAAAGAGTTTTAAGGTGTAATTGATAACATGTGAATTTTTTTTGTTTGTTTGTTTAGAATACGATCCACTCTTTTCCAAGGATTAGAAAATCCTGATTCTCCCATCCTAATTTTTTCCTTACATACCACACACATCTCCTAATATCCTTTTCCATTGCACCACAATTCCAATGACCTATTTTCATTCATCATGTTCACAAAGATTGTTGCTGCCTCTGAGACTCTGCCCCAGATCTTCCGTCTGCCTGGAATATTCTACAGGTGCCTGCCTTCAGTGAGACTGTAGCTCACATATTACCTGCTCTGAAAAGCCCTTCCTGATCACCTCTTCTAACCTAAGTGCACCGTTAGTACTTCTTCATATTATGACCTTAGCCTAAGTCAGAAAAGCGCTTTTCTACTACATTTATATCTATCTTTCTATCTTTCTTTCCTCCCCACTTGCGCCCCGTCTGCACCATGTGGTATACAATTAGCCCTAGGAGAGATCAGATGTTTACCCTCTTCTTCACCACTGTATATTTGATTTTTAAACACAGATATTGGTACAGGATAGATGTTGAGTTTACATTTGTTGATTAAATAAATGTATCACTAGCAATATGTACACTTCTGAGACAAAAGGAAGAATGGAAATAGCAAAGGAGAAATCATACTACTATTAGTATTATAAAGCCTGTTGAGGAAAGGTCAAAAGTTCATCCACTAAGTATTGATAAACATTTTGAGTAAAATTCTTCCCAGTGAAGACATAGTGTGTCCCTGTTCCCACATTTCTGCTCTGAAGTCCAAGAGATAAAATTTGATTTAGGGTTTGTTTATCCTGGATGCTCTAAATGTTTTTTTTTTTTTCACTTTCTTGTCCTTAGGAACTAGGATCAGAATAAAATTTTCACCTTCCCTTTTCAAAATTCCCTTGAGAATAAAGTGAGATAGGACCAGAGATTTGCATAAGAAGAGCATCCCTCCACGCTTCTCCTCTTTCAGGAAAGAAAGGAGTCTCCCAAAACAAAATCCCCAACAATGCTCAACAGAGATTTAGTAAACGACTGATTTTAAATGCTCCACAGTCAATGTCCCTGTCACACAGCTTCACAGAAATCCTATGTGTGCGTTAAAATTTTCATAACCTTACCATTGATGGATTTATTACTATGCAATTGTTTCTTCTGAAAACCTTATAATATCTGAATAGGGCTGCAGAATAACTGACTGAATTATTCTTTCTAGTCTCCGAAACAATGATTATCCTCTTCCTTATATTATCTACATTTGTGAAATTATTTCTATAATTATTCAATTTCCCCTACTGTTTCAATCATTTTCATTTTATCAAGGTTTCTTTTTTTTTTTTTTTATTTAAGAGAAAATAGATACAGAAGCTAGAAATAAAAGTCAAAAAAGACAGACAAACAACAACAACAGATCTGATATGATAACATTGTAGGTTTACACACTGAGGTGGTTGAAGTTTGGCAGTAGTTACAATATTGCATGTCATTACCTTCCTAGGGGTTGGGGATATTGACAGATATAG
>RJWM01045868.1:0-12589 GCA_004363535.1 Dasyprocta punctata
TGGTTGCAACATTGTATATTGTTACCTTTAAGGGGGCTGTTCAGATTGACAGGTAAAGACATGTAGGATTGATCTGGTCTTATGAATATCAACTGTTCTCTCTGGCCAGTTAATTCATTTAGTAGTATAGACTTTTAAACTATCTTACGGATACCCTTATATAAAACTATGTCTTTTTTTTTTTCATACCTTCCTTCCTGGGTTCCCCTTATCCCCAACCCCTAGGAAGGTAATGATATGCAATATTGTAACTACTGCCAAACTTCAACCACCTCAGTGTGTAAACCTACAATGTTATCATATCAGATCTGTTGTTGTTGTTTGTCTGTCTTTTTTGACTTTTATTTCTAGCTTCTGTATCTATTTTCTCTTAAATAAAAAAAAAATTAAAAAAAAAACATCTTTTGCAAGCCGGGCGTGGTGGTGCACGCCTTTAATCCCAGCACTCGGGAGGCTGAGGTAGGCGGAGCGTTGTGAGTTCGAGGCCTGCTTGGGCTACAACGCGGCGCAAGGCCGGCCTGAGCTACATAGTGCGACCCTGCCTTAAAAAACCAGGGCTGGGAGTTTGGCTCAGTGGCTTAAGCACCTGCCCTGGCAGGCGCGAGGTTGTGAGTTCAATCTCGGTGCCGCAAAAAAAAAAAAAAAAAAAAAATTTTGCAACACTGTCTCATTAGGTTACTAACTTCCCCAGGCTGGGCTTGAACTTGTGATCATCCTGCCTCAACCTCCCAGAGTGCAGGGATTCTAGGCATGCACCATTATGCCCAGTTCTTTAAATTACTTCTTTGTCAGAGTCAATTGTCTATATTTACGTGGGTCAGTTTCCAGATTTTCTTTTGTTCCATTGGTTTGTGCTTTGTTGCTTTGCCAATACCATTATCTTGACTAGTGTGGCTTTACAGTAAATCTTAATTAGGGTCATTCTTCCAATTTTTTTATTTTTTAATGTAGCTGTTTGTACTCTATACTTTACCACTCTGCTCTTCTTTTTTTTTTTTATTTTTTATTTTTTATTTTAGCAGAAAAAAAAGACATATATAAAAAAGACAAAAAAAAAAACCAAAACAGACAAACGACTAGAGTAAATGCACAACAGTAACATTACAGGTTTACAAAATAGGATAATAGAAACTTGACAATGGTTGCAATATTGCGTATCATTATCTTTTAAAATGGTTGTTTACATTAACAGATACAGACATGTACTCTATAAGATTTGTAGTCATTTGTCTGTACCCACAGAAAGTCCTGTTGGAATTTTTGTTGGAATTAGGATAGATCAAATGACTATAGAGAGAACTCACATCTTTAAAATGTTTTGTCTTTTATCATACAAATATGGCATATTCATTTATTTAAATTTTTTTATTCTATCAGCATTTCATAGTTTTCAGCAGACAGGTCATGCACATGGTTTGCTAGGTTTATACTTGAGTATTTTATTTCTTTAAAAGTATTATAAATGATTTTTTAAAGAGTCAGTTTTCAACTTTTCATTGCTAGCATATGGAAATATGATTGACTTTTGTGTTGTCCTTATGTCCTGTTATATTATTGAAGTATTAGTTAGGAGAAGAATATTTTGGGCTGGTGATAGAGCTCAGCGGCATGGTACCTGCCTGGCAAGTACAAGATCATGCATTCAATTCTGGGTACCAAAAAAAAAAAAGGATTTTTTTTTAAAGTTTTCCTCCTTCCTTCAGTTTTTCCTCCCCCGTCCCACCTCTTGGTGTTTTTGTTTTTGTTGTTGTTTTTTGGTTTTTTGGTTTTTGGGGGGTTTTTTTGGATTGGTTTCACTGTGTTGCTCAGGCTAGTCTCAAATGCTGAAATTCAAAACCCTATGGTGCCGGGAGTTTGGCTCAGTGGCTTAAGTGCCTGCCCTGGCAGGCGTGAGGTTGTGAGTTCAATTCCCGGTGCTGCAAAAAAAAAAATAAATAAATGGCAAAACCCTATGGCATCAGCCTGCCAAGTAGCTGGAACTACAAGTGTGTGCCACCCTGCCCTGCACTGAGATTTTTCTAAGCAATCATGTCATCTTAGAAGTAAGGACAGTTTTATTTCTTCTAGTCTTTATGCCTTTTTAAAAATCCATTATTACACAGACTGAGATTTCCAGTATGATACTGAGTAGGAATTATGAGAAAAGGCACCTTTTCCTTATTTCACGTTTAAGTCTTTCACATGTAAGTTATTTATCAAGGTTGAAGAAGTTCTTAGTTGCTGAGAATTTCTATCATAAATGCATGATGTATTTTTACAATTTTTTTTTTGGTACCAGGGATCAAACTCACAATCTCACACTTGCTAGGCAAGCGCTTGTGCTGCTAAATCCCCAGCCCTACAAATGCTTTTGACTGCATCAGTTGGTATGATCCAGTTTTCCTTTTCTTAGTGTGGTTGAATACACTGATTAATTTTCTAACAGTAAACATGCTTTGTATTCTTGATATAAACCCCATCCATTTATCCATTCATCTATCTATCTATCTAGGGAGTTTTGCACTACTGGGGGATTGGACCTGTGACCTTCACACTGAGCTGCATCCCCTTCCCTTTTAAAGTTATTTAATGATGAATGTGGTTAATATGTATGACAAATATATGGTAATTAAAAATAAAGTTAAAATTATTTTAAATTTTTGATACAGGGTCTCACTAACTTAGCCAGGCTGGAATTGAATTTGTGATCCTGCCCCAGCCTCCCAGAATGCTGGGATTACAGGCATGTGGCTGTATAATTTTCTTTTTATATTCTGTCTGGGTTTAGTATGATGGCTTCATAAAATAAGTTGAAAAAGGGTCCTTCCTTTCCTGGAAGAGATCTTTCAGAATTGGTGTTAATGATTCTTTAAATGTTAGTGTTGGAGTTAACCAGAGAGACCATTTGAGTCAGGGTTTTCCTTTTCCCAAAGGTTTTAAACTGTGAATTGAGTTTCTTTAGAATATATGAGTATTCACATAGTATTCAAATTATCTATTTCAGCTTTAGCAAGTTTTTGGTAGATTGTTATTTTCAAGGATTTAGTCCGTCTCACTTAAATTGTCTAACTTACGTTTATAAAGTTGTTCAAGCTATCCACTTACCCTTTTAGTGTTTGCCTTATCTAAAGTGATGTCCCGTCTTTCATCCTGGATATTGGTAATTTGAGTGCTCTCTTTTATTTCTCAGTCATGCTAGGGGTTTATTAATTTTTTTAATCTTTTCAAACAACCACCTTTTAGTTTTGTTGATTTTTCTCCATTTTTTCTCTTCATTTGCTTTGATTTCTCCTTTCTCTTGATTACTTAATCTATTTGCTTTGGATTTATTTTGTTCTTTTCTAATTCTCTAAGGTAGAAGTATAGAGGGATAAATTACTGATTTGCATTATTTCCCCCCAAAGAAAATTTAGTGCTATAAATTTTCCTCTGAAGAGTAGTTTTTCAATTGTAGCCCACAAATTGGTCTATAACATATTTTCATTTTTCTGGAGTTGAAAATATGTTGTGTACTCTACCATTTTGTGTGTTCTACATCTGTAGCTCCTCAAAATACTTTATAATTTTACTTTACACAGTTTTTCCTTGGTTCATGATTATTTAAATCTGTGCTGTATAATATCCAAATGTTTGGAGAGTTCTCTTTCATTGCTGTTGGTATCTGTTTTAATTCCTGTATGGTCAGGGAACATATTCTTTATGATGTTATTTTTTAATATTTGGGAAGGCTTGTTTTGTGACACAAGATTTAGCCTATCTTGTTGAAAGAATATTTATTGTATTATTTGGGGGTAGTTTTCTATATGTGTGCATGTCAACTAATTCCATTCATTTGTTACGGTGTTCAGTTCTATGTTCTTGCTGATTTTTTGTCTACTTATTCTTTATATTCAAATATAATTGAATTTTTCTTTCTCATTTTAGGTCTGGCAGTTTTTGCTTCACATATTTTAAAGCACTGTTGTTACTGTGTTAGGCAATAGCATATTTAGTTATTAACACATTTAGTTAAGTCCTTTGAATGGGGTAACATTTTAGCATTATGTCATGTTCCAAAACTTTCTTTGTTCAGGCTTCTCTTTGTGTTTTCACCATATATTCTTTTTCACCTTCTCACTTTTTTTTTTTTTTTTTTTTGCGGCTCCGGGGATCAAACTCACAACCTCGCACCTGCCAGACAGGCGCTTAAGCCACTGAACCAAACTCCTGGCCCTAGTTTTTTGAGGCAGGTTCACACTATGTAGCTCAGGCCAGCCTTGTGCTCGTGTTGTAGCCCAAGCCGGCCTCGAACTCACAATGCTCCACCTACCTCAGCCTCCCGAGTGCTGGGCACCTTCTCGTTTTTTAACTGTGTTTTCTTTTTTTTCCTTTTTTTCCTTTTTTGTTTGTTTGTTTGTTTGTTTTTTGCAGTACTGGAAATTGAACACAGGTCTTTCACACCAAGCTACATCCCCAGCCCTTTTTTAAAATTTTAAGACAGGTTATGCCTGAGTCACTAAATTGCCCAAGCCAGGCTCAGAATTGTGGTCTTCCTGCCACAGCCTCCCAGAGTGCTGGGATTATAGGAATATGCTAACCCTCCTCCCAGTTCGAAGTGGATTATTTATAGGTAGCATATAGTTGAGCTATGTTTTTTTGAGTCTGTTCTGCCAATCTTTAACTGATATGTTTGGATCATTACATTAGTAATTATTAATATGCTTGATTTAAGCCTACTATTTCATTATTTTCTTCATGTGACCCTTGTGAATTTTTTGTTTTTTGTTTGGGTTTTGAGATATCAGGATTTGAATTTAGGGCCTTTTTCATGCTAAGCATGTGCTCTACCACTGAGCTATTCTTCCAGCTTTAACTCTGGTTTTATCTCCTCTTTTTTCCCCCCACTGCCCTGCATTCTTTCGGTTCATCTGGACACTTCTAATGCTACATTTTAGTGCATCTACTGTGGTTTTTTGGTTTATTTCTTTAAATATTTTTTCTTGTTGCTCTAAGGATTATAATATACTTAGATTATAAGTATATAAGAATTATATAATAGACTTTTTACAGTCTACATGGAATTATCAGTTTAAGGGGAATGTAGAAAGCCTTACCATCCTATAACCCATTTACCTTTGCCCCTTTGTTATAATTGCCTTACATATCACATCTATATCTATTGAGTATCCCCTCACACATTATTACCATTTTCACTGTCAGCCACCTAACATTTTATAAAACTAGAGAATAGTTTATTTACCCAAATATTTGCCATTAGTATTGCTTTTCTTTCATTCCTAATTTCTAAATTTCCTTATGGTGGTATTTACCAACTGCCTGAAGAAGTTCCTCTAGCAAATTTTTTTTTGTCATTTTGAGGCAGGGTTTCACTGTATAGTTCAGGCTGGCCTTGTGCTCATTATGTAGCCCAGGCTAGTCTCTAACTCGCAACAATCCTCCTGCCTCAGCCTCCGGAGTGCTGAGATTATAGGCGTGTGCCACCATGCCTGGCTCCTCTAGCAGTTTTTTAGAGCAAGCCTACTGGCTATAAATTCTCGTTCCTGAAGGGTGTTTTTGTTGAATATAGAATTGAATCTTATCACTTTTCTCTTTGTCCCGCAGCACATCAAACATATTCCACTTCTGTCCTTTGAAAAATTCACTGTCATTCTAATTGTCACACCCTTATGAGATAATGTTTTAGATACTTCTTTCAAAATTCTTTTCTTTGTGTTATTTTCAGCAGGTTGATTTAGATATGTCTAGAAATGAATTTTCTTGAGTTTTCCTATTTGGAGTTTTTTACTAGGGTTATGGAAAGTGTAAGTAGGTGCCATACTCAAATAGAGTGAAATAATAATATAAAAGACTTCTTTTGAAGTGGCTTTGTATCATAGGGACTTACACACAGAAATATTCCTGTTTGCTGTATCTCCAAGATGGATTTTAACATTAATAAACTCTAGTTGTAACTCCCACTCCCTTTCAGTAACACAGAAGATTGTTAAATATGGTCTAGAATGGAGGATATTGGGCTCCCAGAAAAAGTAAGAGAGTTTTGTACCTTTAAACACCTACTAAATTATAGGTTGCAGTTTTCAAATGCTAGTTCCACTGTAATGTATTACTGTGTACTTGTAAAACTTGTTCCCTCTGCAAGATGAAACTTTAAAGTGATGGTGAGGTACTGGTTTGAAATGTTCACTTTTTTTTTTTCCTCAGCAACTCAGGATTAAACCCAGAGCCTTTGCACTGTGCTACATCCACATCCTTTTTTATTTTTTAAGACATGTTCTCACTAAGTCACTAAGTTGTCCATGCTAGACTTTAACTTGTGATCCTTTTGCCTCAACCTCTGAGAGTTCTGGAATTACAGGGTTGAGCCACCACACTCAGAGGAAATAGCCACTTTTTGTCAATGAAAGTGTAAAATTTTTAATTCCTTCAGAAAGACTTCAAGCCTTAGTTAAGAGCAGGGATTGGCATAGTATAGCATCCCTGCCAGATCTGGCCTGCTCACTACTTTTTCATAGCCTGCAAGTTAAGAATGTCTCTTTTTGGTTTATAAATGTTTGAAAAAATCAAAAGTAGAATATTTCATGACACATAAATATTATACAAAATTAAAATTTCAAAGTCCATAAATAAAATTGTATTGGAACATAGCAATATCCATTTATTTATATAATGTCTGTGATTTCTTTTATAGTGCAGCCAAAGTTGAATAGTTAGAACAGATGGAGTGTCCTGCAAAGCAAAAAATAATTAACTGTCTAGCCCCTTACAGAAAATGTTTGCTAATTCCTGGTTTAGAAATACGTCCGGTAAATTGGATTAGAGTGTCAGTGATCTGGGGGCTGAGGATTTAGCTCAGTGGTAGAACACTTGTTTAGCAAGCAGGGGGCCATGGGTATGAGCCTCAGCACCAGAAAACAACAGCAGCAGCAACAACAAAAATTACCTAGAGCATCAGTAACTACAATTCAAACTTTGCTCTTTGAATAGGTATTGTAGAGTTAAAGAATAGAAGAGTTGACTAGAGTTAATTGATTACAGTCCTGCTCTGTTAACATATTAAACTTTTTTCAGGCCTATACCAGTATTGTACATTATCTGTAGTTTGTGATGCTGGGGAAGGGACCCAGGGGCTTGTGAATGCTAGACAAGTGCTCTACTATTGAGTTGTGCTCCCAGCCCTACTTGGTTTCTAAAATGACTGCATCAGATGAAATTAATTAGAGGAAAAGCCAGAACTGTTTTCTGCCTGGTTATTTGAAAGTTTTCAGTTGACAGTGAAGGTACTTGAGGTTTGAGTGTGAGAGACTTAGTAAGGTTTTCTTGACTGGAGGAGGTAAAGGCCCTTATTTAAAATTCTGTTTTCTTGGTTATGAGTTGGGCTTTTTACAGATCTAGTTTCCTAGTTCCCTTTCTGTAGACTTCTTTTGTGAAGGTGTTTCTTTGACTCGTAAGAGGAAATGGGTAGTTCTTTTAAATGAAGAGGAAAGTCCAACTCTGACAAGGACCCAGACTACCATTGTCCATAATCCCTCTAGCAGGTCTGTCTTCTGGGCTTGCAGATTTGTCTTGCCAGGTGGCATTAGAAATACTTCAAGGACCAGATGAGCCGCATCTGTACCATGTTTGTATATAACGATCTTTTAAGCATAAATCATCTGCTACCCACTAAAATTTAAGCTTAAATGAATTACCAGAGAAATACTCTAGAGCTAACCAATTTAAATACACAATTCGCATTAATTTTAGGGTAAAAAATCTTACGCTTGTTATTCAGAAAGTTAGATTTTAGGTGTCAGGAGAAAAGTCTGTCTTTGTAACAGTACAAATATGCATATGTATTTTCTATATATTTGTATGTTATGTAACTGTTCACTCTTGGATTTGTTTTACTACCGTGAAATATAACTGTCTGAAATGCTTTGGGACACGACCATCTTAGAAGTGAAATCAGGGTCTGGATAACGGTCATATCCTCTAGCTATTTATTATAGTTCTTCAACTTTGTGAGCAGTCTTAAACCATACTCATTTTTACCCTGGAAGTGTTTGTAGTATTTTCCTGAGTAGGTACTCCAGAGTACCACATGTTATTTTTCTTCTGTCGTCTTTCCTCTTAGCAACTTTGGTGATCTTTGAGGCAGGCTCCTTCCTGGGCTTTGTTGTTTTTAGCCTCTGGAAACTGTTGTCCTGTGTTTGCCCTCCACCCCACTCCTCATCCCCCAGCCCTCATGCTGCTGATACCACAGAATACCTGACTCTGCTTATTTGGGCAACCCACTCATGCAGTACTCTGCTAAGGCTACTAGCGTCTATGCTAAAGCTCTTGGTTCTCTCATCCTTCTACTGCAGCTGGAGTCCCTTGGGTTTTAGGAGTTGTATGTCAGCTTGTTTGGATTTCTGTAGAAAGCCTATTTACTGAGATTCTGAACTGATTTCTTGCAAGCTAGTTGAGCTAAAAGATGAACCTGGATAACACTCCACATCACTTCATGAATTCCTCCTCCCTCACATCTTGCTACCAGATCCAGTTAGTAAAGTACCATCTTCTCTTTGCCCAAGGAGATTCCTTGTTCCCTCAAGAACATGGATTCCTGGTAGGATAAACTGCTACTGGGCATACCCTGACAGGTGAAAATCCTACTGGTATAATCGTCTTGTGTTCAGGTGTAGTCTATGTGTGGATTACTGTGTATGTCATAGTTTATGCCTTAGGTACATATATTCCTGTCCCTCTCTCTCCTTGAGATTTTAAAATTGTTTAGTTACTGTAGGAAGCCTAGAGCTTGATTTTTACCTTTACCTAGACGTGGTTGTCTCCTGCATTCATCTGAAATGTTGAAATTAGTTTTATTTTTCTCTCTGCCTAAACATTCTGTGCCCACTTTGGGCTCAAGTGTCTGACCTATCTATCCATTGTTGTCAACTCACAGAAGTTGGCTTTCATTCTCAAACCTTCATTTATTTTTGTATCCTAGTTCAAGGATTATTATCCTCCTTTTCTAATTTCGTGAGGTAGGAACTTAGATTATTGACTTGAGATTTTTTTATTTGCTAATGTAAGTATTAATGCAAAAAGTACCCCTCTTGGCACTGCTTTAGCTTTATCCCACAAATTGTGTGTGTGTGGCACCGGGGATCAAACTCACAGCCTTGCGCCTGCCAGACAGATGCTTAAGCCACTGAGCCAAACTCCTGGCCCTAGTTGTTTTTTTTTTGTTTTTTTTTTTTTTTTTGAGGCAGGGTCGCACTGTGTAGCTCAGGCTGGCCTTGCGCCCGCGTTGTAGCCCAAACAGGCCTTGAACTCACAACACTCCTCCTACCTCAGCCTCCCAAGTGCTGGGATTAAAAGCGTGTGCCACCACACCCGGCTTATCCCACAAATTTTGATATATTTTTCATTTTAGTTTAGTTCAGTGTGTTTTGTAAAACTTCCCTTGAAATTTGTTTGGTTCATAGGTTATGTAGAAGTACTGTATAGTATTTAGATTCTACATGTCGAGAGATTTTTCCTGTTACCTCTTTTCTATTGGTTTCTATTTCAATTCCATTGTTACCAGAAAATGCACTCTGTGTTTTTAAATTTATTTGTTTCATGACTAGATGTGGGCTGTCTTGGTATATTTTCTGTGAGTGCGTGAGTGAAACAAATGTAGTTTGCTGTTGTTGGATGCAGTGTTCTCCAAGTATCCATTAAATCCCTTTGGTTGGTAGTGTTGTTAGTTCTTCTGTGTCCTTGCTGGTTTGTCATATGTTGGGTCTTGCTGATTTTTCAGATGTTCTTGAGAGAATATTGAAGTCTCCAACTATAATTGTACATTTGTCTATTTCTCCTTTCAGTTCAATCTGGTTTTACTTCTGTATTTGCACCTCTGTTTAGTGCATATGTATTTAGGATTGCTGTATCTTCCTGATAGATTAACCCTTTTTATTATTTAATGTTCTTCTCCATTTACAGTATTTTCCTTTTATTTGGTATTACTATAGCCACTCTTGTTTTCTTTTGAGTAATGTTTGCATTTAAATCTTCAATTTTTGCTTTCCTTATATTTGAAATGAGTTTCTTGTATACAGTGTGTAATAGGTGGTTTTTTTAACCCACTCCGCTGATTGCTCTTGTCATTGATTTAGACCATTTACATTTGGCAAGCCTTCAGAGATCTATAGAGCATCTATCCTTAGAATGCATTTTCTATATTTGTACCTGGCTTTTTCGTAAGTGACTCTTTAAATACATGATATAATGGAAGTTTACCTGACAAAAAATTAAAAGTCCTGGGTGCTAGTCCTTCTTTTGGCATACAGTAGTTTTGTGACATTGAGCAAATGATACCATCTAGTTCTGTTTTAAAATGCTTGCTGGAGGGCCAGGAGTTTGGCTCAGTGGCTTAAGCGCCTGCCTGGCAGGCGCGAGGTTGTGAGTTCAATCCCCGGTGCCGCCAAAAATAAATAAATAAAATAAAATGAAATAAAATGCTTGCTGGGCGCCTGTTGGGTGCCAAGTGTTAGACATGGGTAGTAAAGACACAAAGATGAGACACAGCATATTCCTTCCTTTCCAGGAATTTAGAGAGATAAGTTCAGATAATAATTGTAGGGGGTAAAAGTTAATGGTAGAGGTTACTACCAGGTTTGGACAATAGAAGTTAAGCAGGGCTTCTAATAAGAGGTAATAGCTGCACTTTTTTGTGATATTTTCTTTTTTTTAAGTTTATTGGTACAGTTTAGGTGTACAAAATGACCATATTCATTATAGGGTAAATGCTATATTTTGTTTCCTCTTTTTTCCCCCATTCTAATCCCCTCTTTTCAAATCCCCTTCCCCTCCCTGTTCACAAAGCTCAGTTTTTATTTTATCCTTCTTTTTCTCATTTTTTCTTTCGCTTCTTTTCCTTTCCCCTCCCTCCTCCCTATTTCCCTTTTCCTTTTGAACAGTTTCCTCCTATTTCACAATATCTATTGTGTACTTGTATTCTTGGTTACATTTTCAGTTGCTCACACCAGTGCGATATTTACACGTGTCCAATTTATTTCACTTACGATTATGTTCTCAAGGTCGATCCATTTAGCTATAAATGTCTCAATTTTATCTTTCTTTATAGCTGAGTAATACTCCATTATATTAAAAGAGCTACATCTTTTTTATCCATTCATTGGTTGATGGGCAGTCGGTGCCACTATGAACATGAGTGCATGTATATTGCTGTGGTATGATGCTTTTAATTCTTTCAGAAAGATATCAAGAAGGGGGATAGCTGGGTCAAATGAGACCACTAATTCTAGTTTTTTGAGGAATCTCCACACTGATTTCCATAGTGGTTGCACCAGCCTACACTCCCACCAACAGTGAAGAGTGTTCTTTTTTCCCCACAGCCCCACCAGCATTTGTTACTAGTTGTTTTCTTGATAATAGCCATTGTTTCCGGAGTGAGATGGACTCTCAGCATAGTTTTAATTTGCATTTCTCGAATGACCATTGATGTGGAACATTTTTTGTATATTTATTTGCCATTTGTACCACTTTTTCTGAAAAATGTCTATCTCAGATGCCCATTTTTGAAATGGGTCTTTAAATTTGAAGAGTCTTATTTTTTTTTTAGTTCTTTGTATGTTCTAGATATTAGTCCTTTGTCTGAAGAACAGATTAGCTGCACATTTTGAGCACCTGTTATAGACTGACCAGGTGAAGAAGTAGACAGGGAAAGAAAACTGAACATATCTGGATTTTTGTATCCTCATGTTTAAGGAGAGGTTAATGAAGAAAAGTCCAGCTCTCTCTTATCTCCTGTATACACAAGCATTGTGTAATCTTGATATCCTCAGGCCTTGGCATCTTTTGGATGTTTGTACCCAAATTTTTTCATGGTTCTTGGTTCTAATTGTTTCTGAACTTCCAGCCTCCAGCAGAGTTTTCATGGTTAAGATTATAAGTTGTCATAAATATTTCGCATCTTCATAAATCAGTATTAATTATAGTCACCCTTCTGCTTTTGTGCAAATCATTTATATAGTATATGTCTAAGGTAGGTGGCAGGGGATGGGGTTAAAGCCTAGGCTTCAGAAGACTGCCAAACTTACAGTGGATTTTTGTCACATTTATATTTTCTGTATTTATCCTGATAGTGTTTTTTGCATATTAAGTTTTACAGTATGTCCCTCTTTCTTAACCACATTTGTATTTGTTAGTAAGAATTAAAATAAAATTTGGAAGTTCTTTAACTACCTTAATAATTCTTACTCCTTTGTGAGTTTCTTCTCCAGTGTCTATAGTTTTTCTATAATTGGATGAATACGTGGTACAAATCACAGAAGCTACTGGGTACCTTCTCATGGTACCCTCGTCATTGACTCTGCCCTCTAAAAAAGTTTCTGGCTTGGGAAAGCAGAGAATGATAAAGAGTTGGGAAGCAAAACTTCAAAGTAGGTAAAGGGTTGTGATTCATAACCTTGCAGAAGAAAATACTAATAGGATGCTACTGAAGTAACAGGAACATTTTAAACAAAACTTGGTAGTAGCCAGTTACCATTAGAGGAGTTAAAAATATGTAATGATTTTTTTTTTGCTATGATGAATTTAGGGAAGGACGTATTTTTTTTTTTTTTTTTTTTTTTTTTTT